>JAOPUL010003319.1:9559752-9571899 GCA_027564515.1 Octopus rubescens | reverse complement strand
ACACACACACACACCCACACACACACACCCGCACACACACACTCACACACACGCACACACACACACACAAAGTATTAGCTGTCCTAAGGCTAGGTAATTGCCCCAGATGCAGTGCAGTGAGAAAAAACCCAGAGCCTTGTGATGTAAAGTTAATTTTTCAACCCCTTGGCCATTCCTGCACCTATAGAAGTTGCCTTAACTTTCATTTGCAAGTCACCCTTTAGTTGCACTGGATGAAAGCCAGGGTTGTTTGTAGTCATTTTGTTCAGCTGTGCCATTTGATAAGATATCTGGATCTGATTTAATTCTTGTAAAGGCTGGTCTGTAACATTCCATTCCATGATAAATTAATTATATTCTGACATCCACCACTTCAAGTTGAAATATAGAGACAGAAAGATTGGTTTAGAGATAGAGGATGAGAGTTTTGTTAAACTAATTTGGGAGGATGGGGTAGTCCACAGCAACAACGAAATGGTATTGATTCTCTAAACCATTAATGAACAATCACAAGCATCTAATTTATTTTAATAAACATTCAAAATATAACTAATCCTGTTCATACAATAAAAAGAATAGTTTGAATACTAAAGCCTGATTTTCTTCTTATAGTTAAAGACTTTCCCAGAAATTCTCCCACAACCCTATCTCAAGTAAATATATCTTCTAAATGTTTTTTTTTTTGTGGGAGTTCTTTAGTAAATTTTTTTCTCAATCATGATAATTCTGAAATGGCTGACGTAAGTTTTATTTAGATAAGAAATTTACAAGTTATTTATTTCAGGTCCTTTGCTTAATCTTATTTTGTGACTTCTCTTTAGTAGGTAACCTTTTGAATTGTTTATACAATGGTTGTTTGTGTAAGCAGCAGTCAGTGAGGAAGATGTATGTGGTAAACTGATAGCTTTGGAATGGCCCAACTTATTTTATGATGAGTCAGCATCAGCTTAAATTCTTGAAGCTAAAAATGTAGTAGTATAGTAATATTTAAGTAAAACATTTCTTCAGTTGTCTATACATGCATCTTTACATTCTCTGAATCTTCCACTCTTATGGTTTCAATATTCTGAGAACCTTTCTCATAATTATGAATTAAATAAAATACCTATTAGAAATTACTTTGCTAAAATATCTAAAAGGCAATTTATAAATATTTGAGAAAATATCCAAAGGGTCCCTTCTGCATTAAGAACATATAGTTAAGTTTGGGTTAACATACATAATGTTATGAGTTCAAAAGAGTTTTTCAATCAATTGCGATTACATCTGTAAGGAAAAGAAATATCATTAGTGTTAGTGACTTCTTGTCAAAAAATGCTAGGGAAAGAACTCAGGAATTCAAATTTATTGAATAGTGGTGGTGGGTGAGTAAGTACTGTAACAGCTTCAGACATGTTTCGGTATTATTAAACCTCCTTAGTAATGCATGATCTTACACATACCTAGCAGATCTAAGAATGACTGAGTAAAAGACTGTTCACTGATTAGATAAATTCAAAATAATTTGATGTGAGAATTTTTCCCTCCACATTAAGAATATAGAGCTAAAGTGTGAGCTAATCTAATGAACTAAACAGAATTTTTAATCAAATGAAAATACACCTATAATAAGAGAAAATCTTTAATTGATTTAAAATATTTTCCAATCATTCAGATTAGTCTTCATTTTTCTGATACAGTTTTGGCCACGTGAGGTCATCAGAAATTATATCTGAGGTAACATTGAAAGATTTAGTTGGGTATTCCTCGTGTAAAGATAAATGTAGGGCAAAGCAACTTCTGTGTAATGATTGTGTCATGGTGCTTTTGAAGGAAATTATATTGTCATGTTATTATTGGAGGATATTTGTGTGGTCTCTGTGCATGGGGTAAGGTTTTTAGAGTACATATGGAGGATGCTTGTGTGTGGAAAATTAGGGAAGATATGAAAGTTACAGTGATAGGTAGTTAATATAGAGAAGTGTGTGAAAGATAGTCAAACTCTGAGGTGTACCAGAGATAATAGAATACATATTGAAGAGAGAGCAGTGTCAGTGATTGCTGTGTTGGAGTAATGTACATGAAATTTCTGACCCAAGAAAGGAGAAACAGATGGTGGACATAGGGTGGTAAACTTAAGAAGTTTGTATGCCAGAAATGATCAAGTGCTTTGCTGGTGGCAAAAATAACAACATTGCTTTCATTGAAGTTCTCAAGAGTGAAAAACCACAACTAAATAAAATGTGGGAGGGTGAGTTTCAATTATTTAGCTTTATGAAAACCTGTATTGATGGTCAGTGAAATGGAAAAGGTATCAAGGGGATGAAAAAGATTGTTTATAACTATTTCCCTTATCTTTGGCAGGTTAGAAGTGAATACAAAGGAATGTATTGACATTTCTCATAAATAGAATGCATGGTTGTGTGTTTTCATGAGTTGGTATTAATTTCAAGGAGAGAGAAATATTGAAGAGTTTATGAAGATAGGGGCTGTCTCAGAAAGCTAATATAAGATCATTGGTAAACTTTTTGGGTTCGTTGGTCTTGCTGACAAGGAGAAATGTTCATACTTGGCAACTGTGTGCATGTGATGGAAACTGGTGTGGTGCAAAGAAAATTTGGGAAGAGCTTTATGTGCAGTGTAAAAGAGAGAATAAAACAAGCACAAGTGAGATTTTTTCTTATCAGTCAGTGATGCTTATAGGTTATCTTTGTTAATGAATGATAGATAAACGAACTCTGAAAGAAGAGACCCTCTTTGCAAAATATTAGTTGGTCCAAATGTAGTTTATGAGGCAATAGAGTATACATACTATGTGAAGCATGGAAGCATCTTTTGTTTTTATGATGGTTATTGAGCATGTGTCTTAGTTGTGAGTAAATACTTCCTAGTTGATGACGATGAGCTACTTCATGTGTTGTAAGAAATTTTCTTTTTCTGTAGAGCTAAAGCAAATCTGTGAGTGAACCACTTAAGGGTTGCATGCTTTGGTTGAGTGAGAAACATAGAAACATTTGTAGGGTGATGGTATTTGTCATCCACTTAGCTGATTTCACCAAGAATGATGACTTCAGAAAGAGGTGAATTAGTATGGATATCTTAATATAGAATAAGATTTAATAACTGTCTACTGGTGATTGGAAAAGTTTGAGAAGCTGTCATTGGAGGAATGAGGAAGAGAGACCTTGAGCCCAAGTAACAAGGAAGTATTTGTTATTGGTGGTGAGAGAGGTGAGTGGTGGAGACAATTGTTCTGTGTAAGTGCAGACACCAATTTTAGGAAGGAAGAAGGAATATAGAATGTAGCCTGGAATGCAGAAGTTGGTTAGACATAGGTTTGTGTCTCAGAATGAAATAAAATTTGTGATTTGTATGTTAGTAGGAGACAGTGAGTAGGTCAACATGAAACTAAAGGTCTGTGATATTAGTCAAGATGATATTCATGGTGAGGGAGAATTGTTCAGCAGTGACTATGTGATAAGATGAATGTTTGGTTGGGGAAAGGAAGAGCAATGGGAAGGTGATGTAATTTGGGTCTCATGATAACGATGAGGATTATTATTATTATTTTAATTTTATCATCATCATCATCATCATCATGTTGGATTAGTTATCTTAAAACCAGAGAATGTGCTTGGCACAAGATGTATTGCAGTAGCAATACTATTGGTTTGATTGATAAGTTTTATGGTGTGTGCTATCTTAAATTAAAGATAAATGGAATCATTAAAAGATTTTAAGATTTTTCTTATGTCAGGAGAATGTTACATCATAGAACTATAGGAAAATATTTTTAGTTCTGTAAAACAATTTTGGAGTTAAAACTCTTGAGAAAACATGTAGATTACAGCTTCTGTTTAGCTGGGTTTTATCATACTTATAGTTAGAATTATCTCTAGAATGTAGTTTTGGTATTTGCAGAAAATTATATAACACTCACTGCATTAATTCTATATAAACAAGTATTACTTGCAATTTGTTGCAAAATGCCATGTGAGAACTTATCAATATTCACTCTAGAAGAATTGTTAAGGTTAGCTTAAACTGCCTGACTGAGAGCACATAGATGGTTCTCATTAAACAATAGCTGATGAGACCTAATTAGGTTTAATCGTTTGGTTATTAGATTCCCATGTGCTTTCTAAGAATTATAACCTTCAAATTGTTTTAGGCAAAGGCAAGAAATAATTTCTGACTTAGAATCAATTCATTGTCAAATCATACACAAACTCGAGTTAAAGATTGAGATTTTGATTGAATCTATAAAGTTCTAAGATATGTGATTGTTATTAAGAGGATAATTATCTGGACTAATTTATAGTTCCAACAAGGTTAGTATCCATTAAGGCATCTTATTACTAAATCTGTACATTCATTACAAGTTGAATAATGTTAATACAATTCATTTAAATTAGGGGTTTCTAGTTTGTTTTGAGTCTTGAATGACTGTGTATTGGCAACAAACCACTTAAATGTCAGTCAATCAAACTAATTAAAACATGATATTAATATAATATATACTCTAATAATGAGTCTTATTATCCATAATGTTAGTAACTGAATTGAGATTTAGATTCTCATTAGAATCATTCTTAGCTCCTCTAAAACTAACTCATTTTAAACAGTAGCATTATATATACTTTCCTAAGATATATGTACATGTCTAAATTAAAGAGACCATGTGACCCAGTTGTATCAGGGCTAATGAAGATTAAAAAAGTAAAATACTGAGACAGTGTGTATGTTTATGGATAAATTGTGAATAAATTCACAATGTGTACGTTTTATAAATGTATATCCAACTTCAGTGCATAAACAGACCCTGTGGTTAAAACACGGGACTCTCTCTGCAGGTTGAACCTGGGAGCAGCTCAGCTAGTTTCAACTGGCTATTGCTATCTCATCAAAAGATTTTCTAAGTTTGCCACACAGGGTTAAGAAAGAGCTTAGAACTACTTATGAGACTGTTTATGAACATTTTACTCATTTACATGATGACAGTGAATGTACTGAATATGTAAATGAATAAAATTAGTTCCTGTTACTTCTGCATTTTTCTTATGTAATTTTAATTATATATATTATATATAAATTTATAATAAGTTCTAAGTGACTTTCTTTCCTTGTATGATGATCTTGAGAAGGCCCTGTTGACAAATTAGCAATAATCAACTGAAACTAAACAAGCTGTTCCCAGGTTTATCCTGCAGAAAGATCCCTGTTCTTTAACCATACACAGCAAAGCTGAATGCATGTTTATTTAATGTACGTATGTAAACTAATTTATCTAATGAAGATACTTGTGAAAAAAAACCCCCCAAAAAGCAGCTAATTTACTAATTACTAGTTGGTGATTATATGCTATTTAACATCAACTTATAACTCTGAAGTACTTTCACAGCAACATCAAATATGTTTAAATAAATAAAATCGATGATTAATTATCATTATTTGTATAAGTTTCTTTATCACAATAAGAAAACAAATCAAATATGGAATAAATAAATAGTTCACTATTGTATTTGATCATGTGAATTAGTCGTGCAAATCAGTCTTAGTAATTAAATAATAATTCAAATAGAGAAACCACTAAACCAAAGAAATCTTTTTATGAATTTCTTCCTTTTTTTACTTTAAATATTTCTAATGCAATATATCATCTAATTTGGAAAATAAATAATCCTGAGGGATTTAGTATAATAACTAACATTTTCATTAAACAATAAATTACTCCAATATTTGAAACATTAGTTAAGATCTAGAATCCAAGGAACTGCTGGTTTGTGTCCATAAGAGTTAAAGATAACTGTTTACAGAAGAAAGTGAATTGAAGTGACTTGATTTGTTGAAGAGCAAAAAACCCATTGTTTTAGGTACTTGTCTTTTTCTGAAGAGAAAAAAACCCCCCATAATGGCTAATACCACAGAAAGAGGACTATGGTATTCAAACCCAAGCAGAAGAGAGGCTAGGTGTGGTAGCTGTCATTGGTTTATTATTTTGAAGAGGTCTTGTGTCTCTGGTTAGAGTTTAAATGTGGACCCTTTGATAGAGGATTACCTTTCTAATAATTTGTTATTTTCTAGAGAAAACAGGCCAAAGATGGTCGTTCCAAAGAAGTGCAGTCTGAAAGGAGTGAGTAGAATGATTGAATGAAGTGTTTAGTACAGAATTTGTGAGGTGAAACAAAATAGGATGAGGAGGAATGGTACATGATACATGTACCTCTCTGCTTTGCCAATTTGGAGAAGTAAAAGCTATTAGACTGACAATAAACACAGCTCATTGGTATACTAGTATTTGTTGGATGTTGATGAGTAATGCTTAACTCCTAGATATCCTTTTTTTTAAATGTTTATATGCATGTAACAGAACCATTCCAGGTATGTGGGTTGTACTTTAATGTCAATCACATTTATGGTTTATGGAGAGTCAGCAACAATCAAAGTTGAAATATTTTCTGATTTTGAAGAGGAAATCTAACCTTTTGGCAATGATATAGATGTGTGGCTGTCATAAGATATTATCAGAGATTGTGAAGCATTGCATTTATATTTGATGATTTAAGTTGTTCATGATTAGGGATGGAGTTGTGAGAAAAGAATCTTTTTTTGATATGTTGAATAACTGTGACTTAATGTTATTGAAGAATATATTTAAGATTTTTGTTCATGGAAGCAGTAAAGGTTGTCTATGTTGCATGTTATATTTAATGTGAAAAATGAAGAATCTGAGAGACATAACCAAACCCTGAAGCCAGTAGATTATGAATTGGGAACAGCTGTCAAACATAAACATTTTTAATCCAAGAGAAGGAAGTTCCACTGACAGGTATGATCGAAGTCTATACTGATGAAAGAGCAACAATACAGCTTTTGCTAAAATTTTCTGAGTCAGAGTCCACTTTTATAAGGAAACTATCTGGTAGTCACTGAGAGGGAAAAATACTGAGGATGATAAAGAATTCAGTTGTTTACACTTATTTCTGTTAACTTTGAGGTGTTGGAAATGATGATAGTGTGGTATTTGGTAGTTGTTCTGTAGCATGTTTCCAAAGATTAGAAGAGATCCTTGAAGAGAGGGAAAGAAAGATTGACAGAGAGTGTAAATATGTATAGTTTAGAGGTAAAAGAAAGAACAACTTCAACCAATTACAATCTGATTCTTTGTCGGTTCTCTTCCTTTTCAAACAAAATTGCTGAGCATTTTGGGGATAAATAGTACAGAGAATCAAGATCTATCACAACATCAGTTGACATTTGGAAGTTTATGAAAGTTAGCTTTTACAGAGTGAATGTACAAAAGAAGCTGATTGTATTGAAAACTATATTCACATATTTACCAATTATTTAGTAATTGCTCTATTGTCATTAATTTTAAGTTAGTTATTATTGAAAAATGATTTAAGAATACTCTAAGCTAAAAAATCTCAATAAAGTCAAACAGTTGCTCTAATGAATGTTTCCAGATTTAAACTGCAGCTGTTTTAAATTATTTAAGAAAACTGATAATGTTATCTAATATATTCCCTGAAATTTTAAATCTAAGCCCTGAGAGATACTATAAAATGTGATAAAATATCCTGTAATTAATTTAGGAAACAGATCCCAGTTTCTTGAATAACCAGCATTCAGTTATATTTCTCTATATTTTTTTTGCCGTTTTTAATGGCATTTAAGCTAATTCTCTTTATAGGATGTTTTAAATAGTGTTTTTTTTTTAAGATGAAGTTATGGAGAGGATAAAACACTATCAATTTTCAGAGTATATTTAATCATTATGTAATATTTAGTTTTAAGAAATATCTGACCAATTGTAGTTAGTCACCTACACATAATATTTCTCTCTCTTGCTTTCTCATCTATCTATACATCTTTATATATATTATTTAGTCAAAGGAGGAAGAGAGAATTATATATATATATATATATATATATATTTATAATCATGCCCTCTTCCTTATTTGACTAAATATTATATTAAAGGTACATATGTTATATATAATATTTGCATCAAAGTACATAGTTACATCATAATTGATGTCTTCTAGTGACTACTCAGTAATCAATACTGTTCAACTACTAATATAATTTCTTGTGTGTTTTTAATTAGTATTTAATTAGCAGTATTCACAAGAATATTTATTTCATGCTGCCTTATTTTATTTTTGTTTGTTTTTGTTTGAAGAAACTCTTTTGAGTAAGAACTATAAAGGTTGACTGGTTACACACAATCAGCAAATCTTATAGGTTATTGGGTGCATGTCTTATTTAGCCAAAAGGCTATAGTAAAAAATGCGGAGTTGTGAGAAATTAGATCGCCGGATATGGAGGTAACAGGAAATTGGTACAAAATGCTTGCACTGAGAATAGCAAAATTCAGCTGGTCCTCTGTGGGAACACCTGTTGGTGGTGATGGGAGAATATATATATATATATATATATATCATTTTACCACTACACTGTATTCTGCTTCCTGAGCTAATCCCTCGTATTTTTTTAGACAAGAGTTACTGCATATAGATGTAATTTATTACATCTATATTATTTTCTGGTGATCTATCAATTGCACAGTAATTGCCTATGATAGTAATTTTAGATGAATTATTATAAAGCATCTAAGTTGAGCTTCAGTATGATTTAAACAATATATATTTCCATGTATTTTATAAGTATTTTCATAATTTAATTTTAACTAGAAGTAGATTTGTCTATCCATCTGTTTTGTCTGTCTATTTATAATTAATGTACAGCATGTTATGTCCATTGGGTTCCTTCTTTCAAATTATGCCACTGATATTACTTGTGTATTGGAGAAAATTGATACAACCACATTTTGCTGATAAATGAATGATGCAAATTATAAAGACTATAAAGAAAAATCAGAGTAAATATAACATATCCATATGCTTCAACATTTGTTGCTCATGGGTAAACTTCCACTACAAATCGTTGAAGGAACCCTGTATATCAGTTGTTGTCAACCGGGGTCCATATAAAATTTGTTATTAAAATTTATCTGCAATAAAGTGGTTATACTTTTACATTACAAAAAATATTTTAAGAATATTTTTTTTATGCAATTCCTAATAACATTTAATTATAAAAAATATAATATGATTTTTTAAACATCAAATGATTAGGAGGGTCCACCCGGGTAAAATAGGATTCAAAAGGGGTCCATAGGTAAAACAAATGGTTGAGAAATACTGCTCTACATGATCACTTGACATGCTAGAAATAGCAACCAAATCATCTGCTAAAAAGACAGGATGGTTACAGTTGAAATACTTTTGATCATATGTTTGCTCAATCATAAGTTATTAGTGCTTAATCTCAGGATTGACTTTGGTTAAAAAAATAACCAAGTGAGATGGGTTTTTTTTCAATAAAAAATACTAATTAGGGTTCATAATTATTCTCTAGAAATATGGAAAGAAATAATAGATTAACTATTCCAAAGAAATGCACACATACAAAAAAAAGTGAAATTACCTTAATTAGATGTCTTTCTAGCTGGAATAGATAAAGCAATCAGTGTTACATAAAAAGTTTACTGTTTTGTTTGTTTGTTTTTTCATAATGTTTCACTATAACTCTAATTGACATAGCTTAGGTTGGAACTATCTTCACTGCAACAAATAACCAGTGTTTTCATGGCATTCATGCATATCTCTTTAGTTAACCTTTTAACACATTTCAAAAATCAAATATAATTCAATGAAATTTCACCAGTGTAACATCTCTAGTTTACTCATTAATATCTAGAGAAGACAATCTGAACACGTATAATTCATTATTTAAATTTAACTATGTAATTTGTATTAACAAAATGAGTAAGTAGATAAAGTAAATACTTATTAATTTGATAGTCAAGCATTTATATCTATTGCTGGAATATCTTTGCATTTTGTTGAAAGATCACGAAATAATTTTATGTGCTTTAGTCATCTCACCATAGATGATAGGTATCTATTCTGCTGGGTACATAACATCTTATCACATGGAGGGACATTTGTCTTTCATTGCAGTGCTATTGAATTCAGAGCAAGGCACCAGCTTTATGAGCCCCTGGGGAGAATATTTCAGCCTTCAGTCATGATGCTATTTGAATTAAAATAAAAAAGAAAAGAAATAAAACAATCAACTCAGCTCTACTAAATGTTTATACAAAGTCCTACAGGAAATATCATCTACAGAGAAATATTTGTTGCACTTAGATTCTGATATAATTGATTTGATAAGTGAAAGGAAATCTTAACAGAGATTCCCTAAATCTAATTTCCTGTAACTTAAGTACTATATCTCTCTCATTCCCCTTACCATATCAATACCAAATGGTCTTGACCATAGACAGAAACAAACAGATAACCTTTGATGGAATATAAAACTGAAAAACAATTTTTAAAATATCAAATTAAAATCGCTCAGATTTTTGTCTTAGCCTTGTACATACCTACATTATGTTAAGTATTTATACTGTTTAAAATGTGCATATGTAGTCATCTCAATTTTATATGTTTATAACTTTTGAAGTGAAGATAAGTCAGTGAATACATTTATGACTAAATTTGTTTCAATTTAAGCTCAGACATCATGAGTTCATTACATATAATGTTAAAAGAACCTGCCTGTATATTTCTATAAAACAAAACCAATCTTTCAACTTCATTTATATATAAAGTCACAATTCCTTCTGAGTAACCTAATTTGACAGTAATCTCTGTTAAATATAACTTTTACATAAATTAGCATAAATTTTATGTACAAAATCCCCATCCTCGCCAACCTTCCAGGTCAATATTTACAGCAGTATCCCAAGAAATATTGCATAACAGAGCTCATTAGCCATAGCTTAGGATGTAGGCTGTGCATTGCTAAAAGGGTTTATACATGTAAGCAAAGTGCCATTTGTCACTTTATTGTGTTTTCTGTATGACAATATTTTTTAAGTGCCTTGATTTTCAGTTGATTAGACATTGAAAAAAGAGTTCAATATTGTTAAGACGTCTGTGCTTATACGTCCATATATCGATCCATCCATCAAAGTCACCTCCCTCAATACTATTCCCCCTCTCAGTTGAAGGGGTTATTGTCTTGCAAGTTACTTGGTGACTTCGCTGGTGCTGGGTGCCATGTAAAAAGCATCCAGTACACTCTATAAAGTGGTTGGTGTTAGGAAGGGCATCGAGCCATAGAAACTATGCCAAAGCAGACAGTAGAGCTCGGAGCAGTCTTCTGGCTTGCCAGCTCATGTCAAACCATCCAATCCATGGAAAATGCATGTTAAATGGTGGTGATGATGATGGTTATATATAGATTTAATGAAGAGCTATTGAATATATCGAGACAGCAAAAGTAAAGCACAGCACATGTGATGGCTAGACAGTATGACACATATCAACAGATAAAACAATCTAATTAGTTAGCAAAGGAGGCATCAATGAAGGGAAGTTCACTCGTATTTGGTATTCCACAAATCCAACAGTATCCAAAGTTAAATGGAACTTTAAGCATAGTATAATATAATAATAAAACAGACAAGTAGATTTTATGGTATGTCTACAAATGTTTTATTAAGAAATATTATTGTGATGGAACATCCTACAAGAAAGATGAGTAAGTATGTATAGACATACAATATCCATAAAATTATGCAATATGTTACATTGAATCCCTCAAATCTTCATGTTATACCATAATTTAAACAGGTAAATAATGATATGCTACTATGTTGAGGTACATCTCATTACTTACCTGTTTGAATTGTGGTATAACCTGAAGATTGTAATGAATTGCATAATCTTATGGATATTGCATGTCTATACATGCCTATTTGTATGATGTTACATCACAATAAAATGTTTTTATGAAACATTTGTAGATATACCATAAAATCCATTTGTCTGTTCTACCATTCGCCTGTTGGGTGCCCCATAAAAGCACTCTTGTCGGTGCCACATAAAAGCATCAGTGTCGAGAGTCCGGTGCTGGTGGCACATTAAAAGCACCCAGCACACACTGTAATGTGGTTGGCGATAGGAAGGGCATCCAGCCATAGTAACCAAGCCAAATCAGACTGGAACATGGTGTAGCCCCCCCCCCTCGCGTAGCCTTCATCAGACTAAGCAGGCCGAAACTTTGAAGTCACTGTCAACAGTTTCATGTAAA
>JAOPUL010003319.1:9457960-9475460 GCA_027564515.1 Octopus rubescens | reverse complement strand
AGCATCATTAACATAAGTGAAGGGAATTTGGTTGGAGCAAGTATTCCTTTATTGATCTTGGATGGAATACAATGTAGAATCTGACAATATTTGAGATCCAACATAATGATAAAACTAAATTTTGTAAATTATTTAGGCCTATGGACAACTGTACAAAGTGGATACAACCCAAAGATTACTAATTTCTTACTATGTACAAGGGCATTTTCTTAATCAACTAGGGTATATTATTGGTGCTTATTTTATTGATTTAGATGGATGAAATATAAAATTGATCCAGGCAGGATTTTAATTAAAATAAATGAAACAAAATGCAAAACTACATTGTTCCCTGTGTGCTACTATTCCCACCATCTCCACTGCCTTTATAACAATATTATGAATATTGATGTAAGCTAATCAACACAGAGATAGGCCCTATCTTGTATATTTCTCCTTTACAAATAGTAGCCTGTGTAAGAAATATTAATGTAGGCAATTTGGTAAAAGAAATACAATTGTTCCACGAAAATGTGTTGTTTTGAAGTTATGTCATATAACAGTGGGTTACCATTAATGTTTGCAACAATGAAGTTTGAGTTGTGCTAATTAGTAGTATAGAGACAAATGTTCATATAAAATAGCAGATACATAGCAAAGAAATGCATTTCATACAATAAGAAACATTGTACTCAATATTTGTTACTTTTTTGCTGGGTTTTTCTTTTCTGAAAAATGTTAATTAAACATAATGTAGTTATATGTTAAAATCTCTTATCTGAAAATTTGTCGGAAACTGGCAAACATAATTTTTATCATAATTTTCTCAGATGCTTTTAAATACTTAATAATTGGTGGTGAAAGGTGGGAAATGAAAACATTTTCTTGTTTTAATTACGTGTCTTCTTTTTAAATTTTATTTTAATTACAATAAAAAAAGAAGAAAAAAACCCTATGCTTTTCATAACTTTAAAATGTAGAATTTCAACTTGTTTATCACTCTTCATGGTGTGTTCTGTAAAATTCCAGCAAAGTTCTTCTTAAGCCTTTTGCTTCTATTTATATTTATTTCTTTGCTATCTACCAGAAAATCTTAAAAGAAAAAGAAAAAGCCAACGAATTTATGTCAGCTCTTCTTATCTTCATCTTAGTAGATACCATTTAAAAACTTCTTGAGCATTTACTCCTACCTATTCTGACCTATATTTGTCTCATATTATTTTGGTAGTCTGTTAGTCGCAATAGTCAGCAGTGACCCTTTATCTCAGACACCATCCAGAAAAAAGATTACTTTACCTAGTTGTTTATCAGATAGTAAACTTCAATCAGTACCATGTTGCCCAAGTTGTATGTTGAAAAATGATGACTGTTCATCTCAGCATTTCTTTATTTTTACAGTTAAAGAATTTTGATGTAATGCTGACAAGCCATTTTAAACATAGACAAGTGTTATAGTTTATGAATTGTTTAATTTATATTTTACTCATTATACATGTCTAATTTATTAAGCACTGTCTACTCTGTTTTTGCTTCTAATATGAATATGTAATTATATGTGTTTGTGGTGGTCATCTTTGCATGCTACCTAACATAGGGTTGATCCTGCTATGTGACTCTTAGGCCAAGTGTTTTCTTTGATTGACATAATTTAACTTATATTGGCAGTGAATTAAGTGAAACAAACTGAAATGAAGTGCAAAAGCAAATCAGCAATGACTAAAAATTGTTTTAATTTTTTTGTGAAACCACCATATTCATTTAGTAAATCCCAGGGATGCAACAATACAATTGGATGTGGAATCTCATTAAAAATTAAATAGAACTTCAGATAATCTCTTCTCAACTTATTTTACATGAGTTTACCTGGTATCTCAAAAATATTATTCATTATTAATTATATAATGTATTAAACATTATTAGATAATTATTATATTTCAGTTTATAAATTTTTACTGAAAAATAAAGTGAAATGTAAAATTAAATGTATCAGTCACTTTCACAGGATTCAGTTTCTCACATCAAATAAGTTTCATTATTGACAATAAAACTCTTATTTACAATAAGAGTTTTCTTTTACTTGAATTCATAGTACTTCCTTCCAGTTTGTTTCACTTAGATGTTCATCAATGACTCAGTATGATCAATATTTTTCTGGAGGCGGCGAGCTGGCAGAATCGTTAGCACACTGGGCAAAATGCTTAGCAGCATTTTGTCCGTCTTTATGTTCTGAGTTCAAATTCCGGCAAGGTCGTCTTTGCCTTTCATCCTTTCAAGGTCGATAAAATAAGTATGAGTTGAGCATTGGGGTAGATGTAATCAACTTTCCCCCATCCCCAAAATGGCCTTGTGCCAAAATTTGAATGCAATATTTTCTGAGTGGAATCTGTTAGATGAGAACTGCAAAATCCTGTCATCTCTCTCTCCTCTCTCTCCACACACACACACATATGCACATCACATACATCACAACTGCAAATCCGATGATATAGATCACTAACACTCTGTTGGCCCAAGTTCTTGGAGTAAAATCTGTACAAATATCAGATGCTCAATATGAAAAGGGTAGCGAAGCAGCCAAAAGCACTTCACATCCTGAAGATGAGTTTGAGACAGCATGGAAATGTTGATAAAGATGATTTTCAGAACTTTGTTGTTCCAAACGAACTGTAAGAGTCTGAAATTAGAACATAGTTGTGTTTTCAATACATGTTTAAAAGAAAAACTGTTCTACATAAACATATAACAAAACTCCTACAAGATAAATTATCTTCCCTTACTGCAATTACAATTGTGTTAAACCCCATCAGAGTTTGCTTAACTCTGTTTGCCATGGTGCCAAGAGTCATTATGCGCCTTTGTTCTCACTTCTATCCTAACCACCAGCTGCACAACAGGAGAAACCATTTAGTGCATTAGCTGATTGGTTCATGACTTGACAGTTTATACCTCATTGCTATCATTTTGTTGTGTCTATGGACAACTTATAGCTAGGAGAAATTATTGTAATGGACATTTATGTTGCCGCTTGTTCCACTAGGCATAATAATCAAATCTCTCTCTCTCTCTCTCTCTCTCTCTCAAATCACATGCTACTATTTTAAAAGAGACATGGTTTATGTAGTAGCTAAATATTTTATGTCAAAGTAAAAGATGGAATGATCATGACTTGAAATAGCTCTGTGGATTAAGTTCTAAGGATTGAGAGGAAAATGCTAGCAGTCTTATTGGCGAAAAAATGTGTTGCTTCATTTGTTAACACAACAGAAACTGGTGTTACATACCAATTTTGTGATGCATGGAGAGTAAAATGATTCATCTTTGATTATATCAAATTGTAGGATTGTTATAATCAACTAATTCAGATGACAAAAAAAAAAAAATGCAATGGAGATAACTCGGAAATTTAATAAATTCAAATGATTTAAATATGAAGGGTGTGTAAGTCTGATCTTTAGTAGTATAGTTTAAATTTCTGACATTTCAGTCTTATTAGATCTCATCAGCAAAGTGTAGTTTAACTGTGACTAGTAGATCTCAGAATGACTAAGGAAATATGAATATGAGTGATGTTTTAATTTAAAAGAACGACCAGGAACAATACGCAGACAGCATACTTGCTGCATGAAAACATAACAGTAAAGTGGGCACTAGTATTCTTGATGTAATAAGTCAAGAAATTATAATTAATTAAAATTACACCATTAGTGATAAGAACAATCATTTTTAAATGGATAATCTGGTAACAAAAGCAGAGAGAGACAACCCCTTTCTACTAAATTATATTTATAATAAACTATGTAGAACTATATTTATACACAGGTTTTGCTTAACCCTTTAGCATTCAGATTATTCTGTCAAATGTAATACTTATGTATTCACATTATTGTGAATTAATCATGCATTATCTCATAGCTTCAAGATTTTGATGATGAGATCATTTCTTTTTAGAATGACATTGTAAGGTAGGTGTGAGAGGCCAGATCTGGCTGGTTTCAACATAAAATAGGTAGAATATTTATGACTGGTTTAAACACTAAAGGGTTAAATTAACAAGCTCGTATGGTTTTATAAATATTTATTGTAAAAGACGAAGCTATCTGCTGTCAAATCATAAAAACACGTACATAGTGTTGAACACTTACTCGAATTGATATAAGGAAATACAGTTTTCTGTAAATATTTATGCTTCTATTTACCTAGTCTAAAAGGGAAATTAGAAGCTATACTGCCAATGCTCAGGGGAAATTTCCTCCAGAAGATAGAATTTAGTGAAGAAATACAGGTGAAATGGGAGTTTTATCTAAACAGATGTTTCATTATAGAGTTCGAGGGGAGGGGGGGGGAAGAAAAATGACTGGCATAATATACAAATTGTTTGCTGTTGATGAATATGTGTGCATGTATGTATGTATGTATGTATGTATGTATGGATGGATGGATGTGTTTGTGTGAATGTATGCTTGTGTGTATGTGTATAGTTAAATTTTATATCGATTAATAAGTATTTAATTTATAATTTCCGGGTATTTCTTTGATATATAATCTTATTAGGAAACAGATGGTATGAATTATAGTTACCCTGGTTACAATTAATCTTATATAGGATAAATATAGTGTTACATAAGTGTTGTATGACAAGTACTGAAGTTAAAATATACTAATATGAAAGTTTGGAGTATCAACTTCATGATTGTTAGGACATTTATTTTAATGCTTGACAGAACATTTATTTTTATACAGTTAAAATGCATGGAGTGCGAGGCAAATTTGCATCTTTTGTGCTATATTTCTCCTATGAAGAGCCAGAAAAATTAAATCAGTTGGTTTAAGAGGTCTGAAGCATGTGTATGGTTGACTGGGTGAGTTACTGAGATAGAAAAAGGAAAGCGAGAGGTAATTGGAACAGTGTAAAAGTGGATGCAGTAAACTGAGTGGACATGCACCACACGATAAATATGATAATGGAGTCCTATTCATAAGTTTAATCAGTCATATGTTGCGTCACTGTAAAAAGATGCTTGTTGGTTAAACAACAGGGCTTTTGCCATCTTGGAATGAGAGGCAAAATAACTTGCTTCATCTTTCTTTAAAAGCTCATCAGAGATCACTTTATAAGTAGTTCTAGACTATACCATTCTGGTATAGTTCTACACTATACCATTCTACACTATACCATTCTGGTAGTTAGGAAGGCTAAGGTAAAGGATTGTTGACAAGTCTTTAATGAAAAACGGAATTTGTGACTTTTGTCTCCATTCCAAGCTGCCAAAAATCCTGCAGTTTACTTTCCTAATGCAACTACTTGTACATTCACTGATTGGATATTTATTAATAACCCATAGTCTATTGGTTGTGTACTTATAGTTTACAATAATTGGTTAAATAACTATTGCTAAAGAGAAATCCAGGAGCAAAAAATGAATGAACTGATTGGAAACCAGACAAAAAGTAGAGGACTAATGGGTTTCAGCCAAACACTGATGCTGCACTGTGTTAACCCATTAGCATTCACATTATTTAGTCAAAAGTAATGGTTATTTATTCATATCATTTTAAAGTAATCATGCATTATTTTGTAGCTTTGAGATTTTGATGAGGTAACTGTTAATTTTTACAATGATATTGTAGGGTTGTTGCAAGAGGCCAGATCTGACCAGTTTGAACCTAAAACAGGTAGAATATTTTGGCTGGATATGGCCAGTTGAAATGCTAAAGGGTTAATAACCAGCTTTTAACAGCACAATTTACCACCAAGCTATAAGTAGGTACTATTGGTGGTATTGTACATTATTGATTCATTAACTTGAAATGTGGACTCAACTCTTTATGACTGTAAGGTTAGAAAAGAGTTACTTACAACGTTCATAACAGTATTAAGCATGGTTTCTGAATCTCAAACATGAGAATGAAAAGGTTTTGCTATTTTTTTATGCATAAAAAGAAATCCTCAAAACACTGAAATTAAAACTGATTTAATTGATAACATCCTGACGAGGGGTGACCAAGCAAATCTGTCTAAAACAAGTCAATAAACAAACACAGTCGTAATTCCCAATGTATTACCATCAGCATTTAATCTACTTGCTAGAATTTAGGATAGTGTGAGTAGATGTCACGTGTCTCCTTTTGAGTAGGCGTCACGTGTCTTCCTGAAGAGAAAAATGATTTTCTCATTATGTCAGCAAAATATAGAAATGTGTTGCTCTTAATATCGTCTCCAATTTCTTTCACATCTGTGTCTTTATTTTTCCTGGGTAACAGAATGAATGATATTATATTCCTGCTGTAGGCATTCTGGCCCCACGCTTTCAACACAGTTTATTACAAAAATAGAACACAATTTAAAGTGGGAGAACCATATTAATAATTTATATTATTTAATATTCCATTTTATTTAATATTTTTAATAATTTATGCATGTATCCAACAACATAGTTATATAAGAATAGTGTGATTGTATAACATTATTTTTGTGTTTTGTTTCACACAATTATTATTTATTTTCTGTTTAAAGTTTTTGTTGATAACTCTAAGTGATTTATTTAAGATGGCAGTGTGTGGTTTGAGGAAGAATAGGTGACTTTTTCTCGCAGGTTGAGCGACCACAGAGAGGCTTGTTTTTATTGTAAAGCAAGACAGTTAAGGAATTTCTCTTTTCATTCAAATTGGTGCAAGATGTCCGACCTGTCATTAGTGTCTGTAATTTTTCCAATCATTTTCGTAAACTGGGAAATAAATATAATTATGTTAAGTTTTAATTCCTGCAGGTTGAAATTATTGAGAAAACACAGATAAGGAGTGAATGCAATGCTTAGTAGCAAGTCTGAAGAAACAGCAGAAGCAATAAGATGATGTTGGTGGTGAGGGAGTGGTGGTGGTGATACACAGCCAGGAAGTTGGTAAAGATCAGAGACCCATTCTAGTCAAAGGAGAAAGAAGAGAAAGGGCATTTTTTTAAAGATACTAAAATGTGCATGTGGACAAATTAGTACTAATCTTCAGTGAAGAGAGTACAGTATCAAGTTCATATCTAAAAGCAGTGTCTAATCTCAGTGTCAATTAAAATTTACACTACGCTACTTAAGTAGAACTGATGTAACTTGGTATTACTTGGCCTGCTACTTTAGCACTTTCTCAGAGTCATCCTTTTCCCTTAGTGAATGTGGAAATTGTTGAGTGACACGACACCCACGTATTACTGGATGTTGTTATGGATCTAATGAAGAATTATTAGACAAAACCCCAGTAGCACTTAAATCCAGTAATGTATTAAACTAGAAATTTGTATTTTGTTAGATTCTTCTTTTATTTTTTTATCCTCCTCATTGTTTCCATGTCAGCTAAATATGAGTGCTTCTATGTGGTCACTTGATCTGCTAGAAAAATCAGCTAAGTCTCCCTCGCATCACACCCTATCATCTTAAAACTAAATGACACATTGAATAATGTAACCTGAACATATAAAAAAAAAAATAGTGTCATGGATGGAACATCTTTGATCATACTTATACTAAATCATAGCTGGCTTGGTGCTAAACAATAACATCAACATGTGAAATATATATTGGTTTCAAATTTTTGCACAAGGCTAGAAACATTGGGGGAGGGTGCTGAGTTGATTCCATCAACCCCAGTGCACAACTGGTTCTCATTTTATTGACCTCAGAAAGGATGAAAGGCAAAGTTGACCTCGGCAGAATATGAACTCAGAACGTAAAGACGGACAAAATGCCGCAAAGTATTTTGCCCGGAGTGCTTACAATTCTGCCAGCTTGCTGCCCTACCATGTGAAATATATATTTAAAACAATTAAAATATTAATTAAAAAATAAAATTATTAATATTGAAATGACAAGTTATAGCATCTCAGTGCTTGACATTGTTTAAGAAAATAACCTATGATGTATATAGCTGGTTATCTTTTTTTTTTATCCTGTAATATGTGGAGGAGGAGGGAGGGTCAGGGTACTCCCTCCATTAAAGGCAAAGTAAGGAATTACCTTGTTTAGTTACTGTAATAGTTCTTTTATTGTCTTCTGTTACTTGAAAATACATCACATACACTACACTACACAACACACACATAACCTATACGTACACCACATGGATTAGCACTGATCACTGAAATAACGGATGTTTTAAAATGGAGCCTACATTTCACATCTGGCCAGAGCTGCATTGCACAGGTTTGGATAAATGGCTGACAATTCAAACGTTTGTAAGTGCTGCCCCGAGTTCAAAGGAAGTAGATGGGACAGATTTGTTTATGCTATTCAGTATATAGATTTACTATGCACAAATTCTCTTATTGATTTGGTATACATGAGTTTATGTTCAGTAATAAAACATCAATGTTTTGGCTACTAATTCACATCTATTTTGGCAGCTAGTAAAAGGTGCATTCTGACATAAGAGAGGTTACAATTCGGCTCAAACAATTGATCCTTGTATAAATAATATACTAGCAGTCTGGTACCTCTGCATTGAGTTTTAACTCCTCTGCTCACTTTGTTGATATTCAATAAAACAAGTACTAGTAATATATACTGCTTGCTTCAACCAACTACAACCTTTCTCTTCATCAACTGGTTGTGTAAGAAATCAATATTATGAGATGCAAGAGTAGTAGAAATGACCATGAATTGAGTGGATCTAAATATTTTAAAGTATTTAGTATAAATTCTGTCAGTTTTACGTCCAAACACCCCATTGGGATTTGAAGTTTGCATGTCATTCTTCTTGGCAGCAGCAAAGTAAGTTCTAACATAATCAACTATAATCAAGACTAACTGCCTCGTTCACAGAGAAAGTAAATTGTTCCCTTTTAACGACAAAGAACACTATAAAGAGACTTCAGAAATTATCATGATGCAGTCAAACAGATAAAGTGTTGTTTGAAATGAAGGACTGTGAAATAAATGGGAAATTAATTGATTCAACCATAAAATAATTAATTGTTTAATGCATAAAGCTGAAAGTTGAAGGGTTCTTTTCTGAGAACATTAGCGATGTAACTGTAGTGAAATGGTTATAACCGGGAATTGAAACTGACTCGTAGACTAAAGCATACTTTATTCATACTAATGGCTAATGTAAATGTGTTTGTGAATTAACCAGAGACTTTTGTTACAAAACTTCAAGATAAAATGCAAATAAATTTAACAAGATTTGTTTTTAGCTTTTTGTTATTTTTTTCACTCAGGGCAGCTTGGAACAATCACTGAATCGAGCAGACAATTTCAGTTATTTTTACTTTATATGGCAATAGTATCAATTCTATTTTTACCTCACTATGTAATTCTTACTCGTTTCCAGTTTAAAAGAATATAATAAAAACAAAACTCATATTTATTCCATTTTGCTTTATTTCACCCTCTTTCTCAAAATTTGGCTGTCTTCTGTCTCAGTTTTCATTACTACAACTCTTACTACATCTCTCAACATAGAAATGTCTTATCTTTTTAAAAAAATTTATTTTATTTCTATATTTTCTTATATTTTTTTCTCAATATTATCATCCTTCCTTTCCCTCCTCCTTATTCTATGTATTCTGATTTTAGCCATTTCTTTACTACTGCCCCTATAACCCATGCCTCTTCACAAACTTCTCATATGTGCAAACTTTTTAATAAAGTCAGCTTCTATTTCCTGAAATGACAGACAACTTCTATCCTTTTTAACCACAAGAGATGTTCTCCTCCACCCCTTTATTTGAACTACATTTTTGTTACCTATTTAGATGAAATCCAGCTGGCTCTGCATTCTTCAAGAGAAGCAGTCTGCTTGCCAATGGGCGTGGGTGGGCGCTGACCCTACCTTATAGTTAAACCTCCTCCTCATTATACCAACAGTGGCAGGCGACGAATAGTAGCGATGGTTAAAGCCAGCTTCATAAATTCTAGAACCAAAATAGTGTCTGTTCACATTTGCAATGAGCCCTTCTGTTTTCTTTTTCTTTTCTTGTCTGTCTTTTTAGATGACTAATCTGCACAGCTTTCTCACATATTTTCACTTCATTTAATGTGAAAAATACAGACTCTAGATACTTTATCATAAATGTCGTTGTCCTCGCAATCCGTAACACACTCCCTCCTCCGCATCACTACTACGCATCACTATTACTACTACCACCACCACCACCACCATCAAAATCATCAATTAGGAAAAACTTTATCTCGATAGCCAGTTCTTTATTGATATCAACATTCGAATGACGTAAATCGTTAAAATGAAATTCTGACATCTGTTTATTTAGATCATATTTAGAATTTATATTTAGAAAACGATCTCTAATTTACCAAGTTCTTTTTCTTTTTCTGTAAAGAAGCTTCGTTAAAAATTGATATTAAAAGCAAGAAATATTCTTGGCTGAGTTGTCATTTTAAGTTGTAAAGAATATAAAACCTCAACTGGAAAATAAATGAACTAAGAATGTTGATCTCCATTATTACAACAGATTTTGTATTGCGTAAATAACCGACAGGAAAAAAAATGTTTTCTGCTTCCACTAAATTACTGTGATAACTATGATTATGGAAGATGTGAACGTAGGGAATTTCCTATTTAACATTCGTAAAATCATAGTGATACAAAAAGTTTATATTTCAATAAAACATTTCATTATTATAAGTGGTACACTGCAACCAGCGAGTAAAAAGTAAGGAAAAATTTTAGACTTATTTTGAATCCAGTTTCGCCATGGGCATATGTGAGAATTCTTCAACAATCCACGGTGAACACACAAAGCAATACAAGTCGCTGAATCTGACAAAGATCAAGCCAGTGTCGTAATTGTATGCCTAGTTGGGATTCACAATAAAACGAGGAGCAGCAGGGTGTCCATGAGACATGCTAATTTAGTTGAAATGAAATTGAAACTTAAACAAATTCGATTTTACGCACGTCAAATAGGAAATTACCTGAAAATATATTTTACGGAGATTATTAAGAGATTGTTAACACTAGGTGTAGTCCCCTACCTATTAAGATATCACAACATTGTAGTTTCAAGGCCGGACAAAAAGCTTAGCAGTATTTCTTCCGGTTTTACGTTTTGAATTCAAATCTTGCCGCGGTCGACTTTGCCTCTCTTCCTTTTTGTGGTCGATAAAATATGTACCAGTTGTTAGCTTTGTGCCCAAAATTAGGAAGACTGAAAGAATAAAATTGCAAAGAAAATCTCTTCCTCCCTTCATCATTACTAGTGACGGCGACATCTTCGAATTTAAATGTTTGATGATTGTTAAAGTTTTTCAAGTTTAATAATCAAGCATAGTCATGTTAGGGGGATCTATCACCCTAAGCTAGACTGTATATGCTGATGAAGAAATGATCAAGTGATGTACTATGATGGTCACATATGTGGATGGTGACTGCTTGTATGTGCGGCCTCTAAGATAATCAGTGAAGTTATCTAATAAATGTCTGTGATGTATTAGTCATTGAAAAATGATTCTAGGATTTATTACATCAAATGTAGTGGCTATATCAAAGAATATTAGTAAAGATTATTTCATCCTATCAACCGGTCCTTTAGGAATTTTAGCAGTGTCACCCTGTTGCAAACATTCTGATCGAACCCCTTCTTGTCCCCTCCACACATAAGTTGTTTTCTGAAGAAATTGACTTGCTGATGTTCAGTCAACTCCCTTCTTGTACCCCTACTGTTTGTTGCATATATTAATGACATAGATGCTAAGTTGAGGAATGTTACAGTATTGAAATATGCAGATGACATCAAGCTGCACCTCGGGAAAAAAGAACAGATCCTATGCGCTATAATAGATCTTTCCTGCAATCAGACTTGGACACAATGCAGCATTGGATTTCTGACTGTCAATTCAAGCTAGCTGTAGACAAGTGCGTCACCATGCACTTTGGGCGGAAAATACCCAGCCTTGGTATACTCCCTCAGCAACACCAATCTCAAGAGGTCTTCTAGTGAACGTGATCTGGGTATTATTGTAAACGGCAATCTGCGTTGAACAAACCACATCTCTAAGATTGTCATGGAGGCTGAGGGTGTCCTAGCATCAGTAAAACCTTTGTTAGCCGCTCTCCAGCGATCTATTTAAAACTGTATAAGGTACGTCCACACTTGGAATTTGCATCACCAGTCTGGAATCCCTATCTTGCTTAGCATATAAATCTTCTGGAAACTGTTCAGAAACGTGCAACAAAACTAATACCCGCTCTCGAGCATCTACCATACTCTGAACGTCTTGTTTCCCTGGGCATGGACACATTGAAACTCAGATGTCTGGCAACTGACTTGGTAGACACCTACAAGATTATCCATCATCTTTCCAACAACAACCTTGGGCACCTTTTTGAATTCCATATGATAAACACTCGCGGACATAATTACAAAATAAAAAAAAAACAACACACCACCCATTACTTTCAGAGACATTTTTTTCACGTTCAGAATTTCTGAAGCATGGAATAAACTACCTCCATCAATCGTTAGCTGTCGAGATACTACATCCTTCAACACTTCCATGCTTCCTGAAATCCGCTAACAGTACACCTGATGTTTTTTTTTTGTTTATAGTTGTAGTGCACCTGAGCACCGTATACAACAGTTTCTTTCATTATTATAGATAAGTCTTTCGTACAATGTAATATGCGTTCTCCTTTTATTGATAAATAACACAATTAACGTCTAATTCTTCGCCATAAAAAATATTTAAATTGAAAATTAATTTCGTATCGTTTTCAAGTTTAATTCTTTACTACAACGTAATTTACGATATTCTGTTAAATACATGGATAAAAGTTTTCTTTTCGGGCCAAAATCACAATTCAATGCTCTAATTCAATTGTATATATATTTATATATTTATGTAGTTGTGGGGTAATATTAGTGCTAATCGCATTTCAACTTCTGTTAATGTAAGATCATATTCCTTCTGTTACCATTTCGAAAGCTAAACAAAAGGGTAAAGCAATTTTGTGAAAAATCTGCGCTGTGATTATAATTTACCCAAATTAGGTCGGACTTCTAGGATAACAATTCAGTTACACTAACTAATTACTGGTAATTCTCTAGCTTAATATTTTGTTGTTGTATAAACCACTCCCAGTTCATTTAATTCGGCTTTTGTTTTTGGTTCATGATTCTATTTCATTCCACTTTTCTGGATAAAGCTTCAGCATACCATTGCAAGGTTATCTATGCTGGTTGTAGACATGCTCGCTCTCACCCTGGTCAGTTGCCGGTTGGTTAGGTTGATCCTCTGTCCGGGTGATAAATCCTGGCCAACACACGAAATCGCGACTTGGGAGGAATTGTATCTATTAAATGTAATGCATTACATTCTGGAACCCTGTAGAGCAAGAGTTAAATTTACAGTTCGATTTCAATTGTTAACTGAGCCTATTTCACTTCTTATCAGCAATTATACGTATGACCATTACAATATTTGTCTACTCTCGTAAAAGCAGAAGGGATGAAAGCTCGTAAAGCAAAAAACAGTATTACATCTGGTTATGCATGAGTTACACAAGAATTACGAGAATTATACGCATGATATAATACGTAACACTTGAGTTGAAATGTAATTGCCTTTGTGAAAACGTCTAGATTATTATCACATTTATGATACACTTATAAAATTCACTGTTGAGGATGGGAGACTATGCAGTCGCTCGATCTGTTAGAAATAGAAACCAAATCCTTTATAAATAAAACCATATTGTATTAGAAAAGAAGGCTACAATGAATAATGTTGTCCTTGATGAATTTGATCAAAGACAGAGACGTGATGGTCATAGATGAAATGCTTTTGACCATACATTTATTCGATCAGAGGTAAACAGCCAAACAGCACAAGTTCAAAGAATTGAAAGTTGTTACATATTTAAACACAAGGTAAATCTTTCACGACTTAAAAAAATCATAGGTCCAATGCTCAAAAGTCTGTAATAAAAAAAAAATAATGAATAAGTAAACTCTAAATCATGAATTGAAATATCTGCCGACTGGCACATGAATATTTAGTGCAGATGAATTGAAAGGTAAAATAGCGTAATTTTGTCTTAATATTATCGACCCAAAATAATTATCATACAACAAACCTTAACATAAAGCATTTTGAGTGTTTGTTTAGTGGTGTGCTCTTTATACGAATGTAAATTGGTCGTTAGTGACTTTCTGTTAGCAATATTCATAAAGTCAAATGTCTACAGTAGTTTGTATATTTCACCCAACACCAAATTTTTCTAAATATCAACGGGGTTACTTGTTTTCATACTGTCTAGTGCGAGACATTCCTAGAGGAACACTGAACATTTGTCTACAAGAAATAATAGCAATGAACCCCAATCATAATCTCATATTTAGAATCCCAATATCATGTTCACTACAAGTTGTGTGTGTGTGTGTGTGTGTGTGTGTGTGTGTGTGTGTGTGTGTGTGTGTGTGTGTGTGTGTGTGTTGTTTGTATGTGTGAATGATGAATATCAAAGTACAAACACAGGCATGGCAGAATGGTTAAGAAGTTCGCTTCCCAATTAAAAAGTCCCGTGTCCAGTCCCATAGCTTTGGATTGACGACAGTCTGTGGAAGCCCATCAGATACAACGACCCTGCGGTTCAAATGCCCTGTCTAGTCACACTTAGTACAGATGAAGACTATGTTCTTCTAGGTACAAGTGTTCGTGGAATACTCAACCACTTACACTATAATACAATGGTGTGTGTGTGTGATGCGCAGGCATGGCCGTATGGAAAGAAGTTTGCTTTTCAACCACATGATTCCAGGTTTAGTCCCATTGCATGACACTTTGGGCAATTGTCTTCTAGATCTGTACTGAAAAGGCTTAAAGATCTGTACATGTAATCACTGATGTCAATTTCTGTCCATAAAAGAAAAAAATATATAATTCGCTCCATCTGACAGTGACGACATTGAAGTTGACGATGACGAAATTAAAGTTGATGATAACGTAATTGAGACTGACGATAACGAAATTGAGTCTAACGCTGACAAATCTGAGATTGCCATTGACGATGATGTTGTGGTTGATAATGTCGAATTTGAGGAGGAAACCGTGTATTTCTCTTCAGCATGACTGTTACAGTCATTCTCTTATCTCCTATCTTCCTAGATAAATATATTAATCTTATCCTTATCAACATTGAATTTTGCTATTGTAGCGAAGTTTTTTGTTGTTAGTGTTACCGACCAGAACCAAAGCCCACCCAGCTTGTCTTGCTTGCATCTTTGGTGTCTTCAGTTTTCTTGATTTGGTTGCTCTCTCTCTCTCTCTCTCCCTCTCTCTTTTCCTCTTTTTGCTATGAAGTTGTTTATAATTTAATGCTATTCAACCCACCTTCCCTGCTCCTATCTAAGTTTTCATTAATTCCGATCTTTATATGCACGGTCTTGATAGATACATTTCCCCAACTATCTGAATGTCTTCAATGGTTAAATGTAGCTTTTTGGTAGAACCACTATCTCTTCCTCTCCCTTTAATATTATTCAAGTCTCTCAATTACTTCATCTTGAATACATTACAAGTCTGCCTTCGAAACATTGGGCTTCAACCTCACCCTCTTCTGATTTGATATTTCAAGAAATCTCAACGGTCACATGATCAGTGCTAAGATTCCAGAGAGTTCTTTAATAACTATGTTTTGTCTTATCCAGAGATACATACGGATACATCAAAGTCATTAACTGGGTTGCAGTTTCTGCTAAGAGTAAAGCGCATAGCGTTGTCATCATTTAATGCCTAGTCATTATCAACTTTAACCATTCCCATATTTAGTTATTTGTTAAGTTATCTGATTCTGCCAATGTGTGACTGTTGTTGTTGTGTGTATATACATACGAAATAAATAAACATCCCTCTCCCCACATACACACACAACCAGGGACACACACAACTACAGTAACACACCACAAAGAAAGTGTGGCAGGAGAGGTCTGAATTGAAAAAATTCGACCGAAAAAATTTGCCGTCTGTTGCTCTCTCTTTCTCTCTCTCTCTCTCTCTCTCTCTCTCTCTCTCTCTCTCTCTCTCTCTCTCTCTCTCTCACGCACACACAGTGTGAGTTTATTTGTATATGTATATCTATTTATTTATCTATCTCCCCAACTCATTGGCTTTCTATTTGCACTGGAGTTCATCCTATATAATTGTGAGTTGAAGGTCAAACTATTGAATATCTAATTCTTCATCACAATGGATCAGCATCTCTCAGACGACAGACTGTTTTTTTGGCCTTGGAGGATGTTGAGAATTTGTTTTCGTCAGAATAAGGGAGAGGGAAGAATAATAAAATCTTTAATGTTACTTCTTTTATTGTGTTCTTCCAACTCAGTGGTTTAAATTTGAAAAACAGGGCTGCAACCGGATACTGCTACATAGAATGTGCACAGGGTGTCCCTGCTCCCAGTCATAAGGTCGTGGGATCGATTACTGGATCGAGCGGTGGCGTTGTGCCCTCGAGTAAAGTGTTACATTTAATCCTGATCCGGTTTACTCAGCTTATAATGTGAGTACTAGTGTTGAGCTGGTTCAACCCGCTCTCCCACCAGCTGCCATCCTCGATATTCCACCGGGTTAATGGTGTGAGGGCCGAGATGTCTACATAGACACCTAAAACAATTAGCGAAAGCAGGATACATGCTCCCAAGGCATACTCGTTTGTGAAGTGGCACATATGGAATGTGTCTGTATGTGTGTACTAACATTGCGTGTGTGGAGGGAGAGATAGATAGGTAGAAAGATAGATAAATAAATACCTTACAATTTGTGATTTTTCTAAGGTTCTGATTATTCGATTTCCGTTAACAAACAGACGATATACATCATGACGAAAAGACTCTTTTACCATTTGATATTAGCTAAGCCATATCTGCCATGAGAATATAGCCAAGTCGCGCGCTAGCTGCTCTTACATGTGTGCTTGAATCTCAACTTTGGTCGTCCTCTGGGTCTGCTACCCTGAGCCAACTCGCCATATAACAACTGCTTGGGAATTCTGTTGTCCTCCATCCGCTTCACATGTCCAAGCCATCTTAGTCTCTTTTTGCACATGATAAACTGCTTGTTAGCCAGTTACAACTATGACAATGGCAATAACAACATCAACAATAACGTAAATAAGCAAATAAACAAACCCGAGTATATATCATCTACGTATATAAACAATAAACTAAAGTAAAATTTGTCAGAATTTGTGATTATTTTCGTACATGCAATAAAAACAGGGCAGGATTTATAGGGGGCGAAGGGGGCGATTTCCCCGGGCCACCCTCGATATCGAAGAGGAGGGGGGATGCTATGAATTGTGTGGAGCACTCAATACAGAGGCACCACCTCCCAGCAATCTTGCACGTAGAAGCTCTCTTCTAATATATCTTGATGTCTTAAAAAATGTAATGGATTCTCTTTTATAAGTATAGATTTTTCCACGTTACCGACATCAATAATTTTCCAAGATTTTAATATTTTACCTCTTTTGTATGAGCCTCCCCCCCCCCCGAACTTGAAGTGCCCTTCCCCCCTCC
>JAOPUL010003319.1:9146575-9159775 GCA_027564515.1 Octopus rubescens | reverse complement strand
ATAATACTTACATTAAATATACACTCATTAAAATCCAACAGTCTTCACTTGTCAAATAATCTCCAGCAACTGGCACGTGCAGAACTTATGAATACACACAGCAGGCAAGTAGTGGAGCAGTGGGAGAGAGTTAGGAAATGAAAGAGGAGAAAGCATGACGGACGGAGATACATTGTGTCTTTTATAGTATTTATATATATATATATATATAAAGTATGAGAGAAAGAAAATGGAATTCACTAGATTCTTTATCATTCACTACAATTGTTTCGACCCATTGTGCACTGTTGTCTCATGAGTGAGATACTATACAAACAGTTGTGGTGCAACATAGGCGTGGATGTGTCTCATCAGGTGACCTGTCAAAAGGTGTCTCATTTTTTAATCATTGTTTCGCTTATTTCTATTAGAATACATTTTGTTAGTTGTAGTGTGTTACTTGCCTACATGAGTAGATGACACCAGGTAGCCAAATACTGTGAATAGGCTTTAAACGACATACTACAAGGTATATACCCGTATATAAAATTATTATTTATATATATATATATATATGCATATATAGTTGTGTATGTGTCTGTGTGTATAACTATGTGCGTGTATCCTTGTTTTTGTCTTGTTTGACCCCACCATTGACAACCAGTGTTGGTCTGCTTATGTCCCCATAACTTAGCAGTTCAGCAAGAGACCAATAACATAAGTATCAGACTTAAAAAATAACTACTGAGGTCAATTTGTTCAACTAGACCCTTCAAGGCTGTGCCCCAGTATGGCCACAGCTCAATGAATGAAACAAGTAAAAGATAAAAGATATGTTTTGAGGTTTGATCCTGAGGTGAGGTATGTTAAACATAGCTTCTACCATAGCCTATGAATGAAATTTGACAGATGGAAACTGTAATAAAGCCTGTCATATTAATGTACATAAAACAATAAGAAATTAAGAATGACAAAGGAATAAACAATTATGGTATTAACTTCATTAGCTTACAGCTGTTTCTGCTATAAGATGCAATGCTCTCATAGTTGAATGCTTGAATATCACCCAGTAGCTTCATCAGAGCTTCAAAACATGAAGTGCAATTTTATTTGGGAAAACGTTTACATATATATATATATCTAACCCATGCTTGCATGGAAAACCGACGTTAAATGATGATGATGATGATGATGATGATGATGATATATACAGACCTGTGGAAGAGGGAGATTAAGGAAGACTTGAGATGAGATGGTGAAAAATGATTTTATGATGTTACATTTGATGAAGGAGATGACAGAAAATTGTGTTGACTAGTGATACATGGAACTACAGAAGACCGAACCTCACATGCAAGTTTGGCAACATACTCATTGAAATAGTGGGAGAGTGCACATACTCTGCCCTAGCCTTTTGTTTTGTGTACACCTTCATACTTTGTTTATTGCTCATTCTGTACACTCACATCACACCCTCACTATCTATTTCCCAAACCACCATACCAATTCTGTACTCTCCTCACTATCTCTTCTGCCAACCATAACTGAGAGAAAATTACTTGAATTGTGCATATTGAATATCACCCTTCCCTATACATCCACCACATATATCCTGCTACACCCTCCTTCCTCTTTCTTCTCAAATCCTGATGATTGGATGGGGAAAGATGTACTCTGGCAGTCTTTATCAACCCTGCCCGCTACACTTCTTATCAAGCTCTCTTGGACATGGTAACTTGAGTATATGCACTGGCTTCTATTCATCATCTTATCTCTCCTCCACATACCTTCTACCCAGCCCTCCTACTCAACCCTCTACCCTTTTCATTCAGATTCTCTTGGAAATTCCCTGACACTAATTTTCCCTTTCCCTCCTATCACCCTCCTATCTTACCTTTCTTTCACAATCCACTTTATTCCCCCACCCCATGTATAACATGGGGTAGCACTGCATCTCCTCCTATTCAACTCTCCTCACCATTAATCTTTCTCTCTCTCTCTCTCTCTCTCTCTCTCACTACTTTTTACATTCCCTTCAATTACCCGTGTGCCAGTTAGTCTCTCTCCCCACCACCACCACTATCATTTTCTCTCAACAATAAAATGTGTATAACTCCACCAGTAACTGTCTTGGACCCTGACAAACCATCCAACCCATGCTGACATGGCAGGCAGTCAGGCTGACACACCCCATCACTACGTTCGCCTACACAACCCTTTCCATTACCACTTTGCCTTCCACTATGCTTCCCATTATTCCCCTGACATTACTTTTTACCTTCTCCTCTATTCCCAACCCAGCACAGTACAATCTGTTATTCTCTCTATTGCTATCTTTTCACTACAATAAACTTGATTCATCCATTGTTGTGTCATTCACTTTGCAAGCAGCAAAGCAACCCCAGTAGTGTTGGTGTCACAAAAAGCGCCCAGTACACTTTGTAAGTGATTGCTAATTGCTCTGAACAGTGACAACACAGGGTTTGAGAAAGATCTTTGGTCTTGCTGATGGTAAGGCAATTTCTATAGAGTTGGTGCTACAAAAAATGTATGCCGTACACTCTGTAAAGTGATTGATGTTAGGAAGGGCATTCAGCTGAGAAATCAAATCAAAAATGAAACATTTGGGCAAGGCATAGTCCTCCAATTTATTGAATCCTCTCAAACTGTCTTACCCATGTCAGTATGGACAGTATGGAAAAAAAATATAAAATGATGATGATGATGATGATGATGAAGATTATTATTATTATTATCAATATAATTTTATTATTATTTTTTTTAGATAAAAGAAATAATAATTACACATATATATATGTGTGTGTGTGTGTGGTGTGTGTGTGTGTGTGTGTGTGTGTGTGTGGAGGGGCACATGGCCTAGTGGTTAAGGTGTTGCACTCACAATCACGAGATCATGGTTTCAATTCTTAGACCAGGTGGTGTGTTGTGTTCTTGAGCAAAACACTTCATCTCACATTGCTCTGTGATCACTTCGATGTCTGACGCATGGAACACCGTGCACCTGTTCAGGCAATATCTATTGGATGCGAGTGAGCTAATGTACAGCACATATATTTGATCTCTATAATCAAATCATTTGTGTAGGTCGTTTGGCAAAAGCTGAACACTCATATGTTGTCTTCGATGGGAGGGTCCATCACTGACAGGCAGGCCAGCATGTACCTAGATATGATATGTGACAGACAGACAGACAGACAGACAGACAGATATGTGTGTGCTCATGTTTGTGTTTGGGTATACTAGAGTAAATGCTTTTTGTTGGTTATGTTTATAGAGAGGAAGTAACTTTATAAAGGGAGTTACCAATGAGGAACTTAGCCATTTGACAAATAGAGACTTGTGAATATGTACCAGACTAAGTATGGGGTGTGTGTGTGTGTAATATGTTTTAGTAAAACTCTTGGAAGCAGTACCCTAGCATGGAAGTAGTCCAATGAATAAAACCATTAAAAGATTAAAAGATTATCTATTGATATTAGCAATTGAAATACTATTTTTAATCTTTGAAATGAAGCATCGACATATTTGTACATTTATACTAAGCTTAACTTCTTATAATGTTATTTACTTTAGATTTGTTTTCTAATAATGTTATTTTATTGGAATTCAAAAATTAATAATTCAATAAATTTTTATTTTCTATTTGAATTATAGCATTAATTTCATTTCTTTTTTGATAATTCTGTATTGTTTAAAAATTACATGTCCAACTTTCTCAACAATAGCAGTATCAAATATCTATGTTAGAAGCAGTCAGAAAATTTTGAAGACTACATTTTAAGCTCAGCAAAACTGTATTATAATCTGAATATTCTTTATTAATTATAATCAGTATATTCTTTATTAATCTCTGACTATAAATTGTATCTCATGATCTAGCCATGCTCTCTATATTTCACCTTGATAACAAAAATTGGAATGTGTATATATATATATATATATATCCACCAATGCGATGTTGAGCACTCATTCTCATTGTTTGTAATTCACGTATATAAATATATATATATATATATATGAAACGTTAGAACATACCAGTAGATGGTTTTTACACCAATCTACATATAGTCATGGACAGTAATTTAACTTTCAACAGATCTCACCCCCTAAGTAAAAAGAATAACAAAACATCAAATGTCTAATGCTCCAGAGTGAGGCTGGTGCAAGTTATCTCGCTTGTCCATGGCAAACTTTTAATAGATTTATTTTGGGTTTTTTTTTTGTAAAAACCAGGCACATCGTTGAGAATATGTTCTCTTAGGCCTACAATCACACCCAGCCCACAAACTGGAAACACACACACCTTGTGTATGTGCATTCAATATTGTTTGTATATATTTCTTTACTACTATGAACTAAAAAATGATGGCTGATTTTCTCTCCCAATGCAATGATCTACCAAACTACCCAGTTGAATATTTTATTCCACTCACCATAAAATTAATAACAAAGATGAATTAGTAGAACTAACACCATTTTCCACCCAAAATTTCCTGATGAAGTATAGGAACAAAAGAAAATAATCTGTTGCAAGAATACTACAATCCAAAAAGAACTATAGGAAGGCAGTATATATGATGAATCAAGCAAAATATTAAGACTCCTATACAGAAACAACTGTTGAGAACTGAATGATATGAATAATAGATATGGACGATTAAATAAAAGATGCATGGATGCAAAATCTCTCCGTCTTCCAAATTATTGTAACAATGATATTGTTGTTATTATAACACTAACGGGTTATAAGTAAATTGTGATCAATGTAATTGAATATATCTTTTATCTTTTTTTACTAGTTCCAGCCCAGGGCTGAGGTCATGCTGGTGCACCACCTGTTTATATATATATAAAACAAAGTTCACTTCGGACCATGGTTGGGGAAAAACTCTGAATGAAGGTGTATAGCATATTATTGCAGATTTCATATGCAACTGCACATTCTCTATGTAGCAGAAACACATGTCGGTCATTTTAATTAATTATGCTGTATTAATTGTTAAAATTAAAAGAAAAATTTTAAGATGTACCAGTCTCCGTATTCTTTGTAATTTGGGGGATTTACACTCCCAAAAATATTCATAATCCAGCAGAGCGAACCCAGATTTACCCATCAGAAGAATTTCAATAGGATTGCTCCCCCTAAGCAATCCTTGGTGCTTCTTACTACTTGATGTCGTTAGCTGTAACCTGAACTATACCTGAGAGCCCTTATGGTACCCACCTGAATAATTTATCCCTATATACTCATCGTATATATATATATATATATATATATATGTGAAATTTATATCCAAATTAAATCTCAAAATTTTGCTTTGTGATTAAATCAAACTTAAGTTATGGTTAAAACATCTTTTTTGTTTTGTTCCATTGTTATTTGAGCTCAATCTTTCCTTTCAGTTCTATCTCTCCAATAGCCATTCACATTCAATATAAAGTAATGTATTGTTTCAACCATTCTAGCTCAATAATAAATAAATTCAATGCAGATTTTGTTATTAATTTAGTAGTAGTGTCCTGTAATCCATTACCCCTTTAGCAATTAAACTGACCATATCCAGCTAAAATATTCTACCTGTTTTATGTTCAAATTGGCCAGATCCAATCTCTCACACCTACTCTACAATGTCATTCTAAAAATAAACAATTACATCATTTAAATCTCGAAGTTACAAAATAATGCATAATTAATTCAAAATAATATGAATAAATAAGCAATAAATTTGAGAGAGTAATCTGATTGCCAAAGGGTTAAGATACCACTGAAGTTGTCATCTTCCTTTCAAGAAGATGTGAACTCAAATCACAGTCGAACAAAGCAAACAATCAGAAGGATGCTTTAGCAACAAATTGTGTATGTTAAAATGGTAACAAAGTATAACTTATCTTCTTGCAGGAGCAACTCAAGAGGATATATACAAGAGAGATTTCTCATTTTACTTTACAAACTTGCATGAAGATTTAAACTCAGGATATTTAAAAACAATTTTATATCGATGGTAGTGTAGCGGGGATTTGAAACCAAATCTCTGGATATGTGGTCAGACATCACGAGCAAACCACAACAGTTTTACGTGATTGGTCTATTTAGCAACCAATCAGCATCAAGTCATCGCATGATTCAATTTTCTAGAATCTTCTCTTTGTGTCCTATATAAAGCTGCTTTTTGGCACCTCCACTCTTCCCTGGGACATTTTCACATGCATCTCCGGGTTCTTGGATAGACATTCACACAATATCTCATAAGTAACTTCTTTTGACGAGACATGGTTTTTCCATCTCTCCCAGTATGAAATTATTGCTGCCATTATTTGTAAAAGACCAACACAGGTAAAACTCTATCTGCAATAATAAAATTTTCTGTTAATTATTCATGAGTGTTGTTAGTTACTTCTTCATGCAGCCCGAGAAATACATTTTCATCCATTAACTCAACAACTATCATAGCGGTATTTGAAGACACCAAACACACTTGTGACAGTTGTATCAAGCATGGACAGAGCTTTCTACCTGTAGTCAATGTAATAGTTGCTAATTATGCATAATAATATTTGAGGGGGGAGGGGCTTGTTGGACAGCATAATTTAGGGCTAAGATAGTTTGATAGAGAAACAATGCAAAATCAGAAACAAATAAGAGCCTTATAACAATACTTTATTGATTGAACCAGTTGCTTGTATTGAGATATTTGTTGTGGTTGGATAGCTTTGTCACGATGGTGGCTTGGTTGGTGCCATGTGGAGCTGGTAAATGAAGATATATTTCGTTGGCTGCATGAATAATAACTGAAGCACACCCGCAAACATTTAACTGAAATATTTGTTGCCAGATATAGAGATATTGGTGTTGGCTGTTTACAATGAATGACATAAATGTTTGCTAACTGGGAGAGAGAAAAACAGCGCTGTGTCCGTAGAAGTTATTTGTGAGATATTGTGTAAATGTTCAGAATGGGTCTGTCTAAGAACCTGGAGTTGTCTGTGCAAAGGTCAGGAACTGTCTGCAATGGCAAGAGTGGAGGTGCATATTGCTCAGCTACTTTCAACAATCTGCAAATAATTGAGCAGCAAAACGGTCTTTTATAGCGTACAAGAAAAACATTCTAGAAAACTACATCATACCATAGCTTCACACTGATTGGTTGTCTAATAGACCGATCAGGTTTGCTATTGGTGTCTGACAGGTTATCTTGTGGTTGAAGTTTTGCATCACTGCTACAAGTAATCTCCTCCCAGTTCTTTACATGAATGTAAAAAGAACGAAACAATAAAAAATGAATTTACATAAAAAGAGGCCAACACAAGTGCAAAAAGAAAAGGAAAACAACATGCATTGAATACAAAATAAATGCTGAAAGAATGTCCATATAACAATGGTAAGTTTGTAGAACATGCAAAGTTCTGCTGTTCTTTTTCTTTTCTTTTTTTTGAAGAAATTTGTTTGTGTGTGTAGAAAAAAAAAGAAGTCTGAGTGTATCCAGAAAACAAAACATTGATATGAAAATAGGATAGTGCTTCTGCTGCAGAAATTTCAGCTCCCTTGATATAAGGTATATCCACAGTAAACTGTGAAATATAATCAAGGTATTTGATGTCTCTTGAGTAGTATTCATCCGTTTTGGGATTATAATGCACAAGTTATTGGTTGAAGATCAGCATACATGGTGGAGGTTCTTCCTTCCAAAAAATGGCAATGGCATAAGTGCCTTACTGACAAAGAAGCTGCGTTTGAACAGCTAACTTGAAAGAACATAGTTGAATGCAATGGATAAACAATTTCTTGAAGTGCTTTGGCCATGAGAATTTGAGTGTGCAAAGTGTCATTGCATGAATCTACCTGTCAAAGTCTGAATTTTGACTTCAGTCGTCTTATGACAATTTGCCAGTTCAGAGAAAATGGAAGAGATGAAAGTAGGAGGATAAGTATCTGCATTAGAAGAGTTGGAAGAGGAAATATCCATAAAATCATTTGAAGTTGCTATATTTAAAATGTTAATTAGTCGGTATCACTCAAACGAAAGGATATGAAAAGATTAAATACCAGTTGATACAGCAAACTTGGGAAGGCTCTGGAATCATTCATTTGAGAGAAAAAGAGACATTCCTTGGTGTTAAAAGTTGGTTTTGATTGTTATTTTGAGTAGGCGAAAGATACACCTAAGCCATTAATAATCACACTAACAGCCCTTATAACACCATAGTTTCAACAAGTAGGGGTTGTGGTGGTAAAGGTAATGAGCAACGGTGTCTGTTCCCTTGTTGTTGTGGTAGTGGTGATAAGTTGATTTCATGAGATAGATGAGTTGGGTCTATTGTTGCAGCTTTTGCTGGCTTTTTCTTGTTTTGAATATCACCAAATATTGAGAAGTTGAACATCAGTTGTCCAATATCATGGTCTTACTGGCCTTTTGAGACGACGATCACCAATGTCAAGATGATGACTTGGTTGGTGCCATATGGGGCTGGTAAATGAAGATATATTTCGTTGGCTGCATGAATAATAACTGAAGCACACCCACAAACATTTAACTGAAATATTTATTGCCAGATATAGAAATATTGGTGTTGGCTGTTTACAATGAACGACATAAATGTTTGCTAACTGGGAGAGGGAAAACAGCGCTGCATCTGTGGAAGTTATTCATGAGACATTGTATGAATGTTCAGAATGGGTCTGTCTAAATACCTGGAGTTGTCTGTGCAAAGGTCAGAAAACTACATCATACCACAACTTCACACTGAATGGTTGTTTAATAGACCGATCATGTGAAACTGTAGTGGTTTGCTATTGGTGTCTGACAGGTTATCTTGTGGTTGAGGTTTTGAATCACTGCTACAGCTTTAATTAACTGCGCTTTAGTGGAACTCTGGATAGCTAATGAAGTGATGCCTAAACAGGTTATGATCTAATTTTGTTAAAAGCATCTTTGCACATTCTGATTTGTTTTTCTCCCTAAATATATACTATCTTCCTCCTGTCTCTGTTACACAGCCTCATTTCTTGTACCACTCTCTCTGCCTGTTACATTCTATCAACCAATTCTAATGGTACCACTATGAGTATCCACTCACTTTACTATTACAGTATGATAATCTAATATCTAATCTTAATATATATATATATAAAATATCCTACATAAATGATATATTAATGTGCTACATCACCATCTACAATACAACCACACTATGGTAAGTTGGACTTATGGCTCCACAAAGACATATATTAATGAGAACATATTGGTTTCAAATTTTGACACTAGAATAGCAAGTTCGGGGGAGGGGTTGAGTCAATTACATCGACCCCAGTGCTCAACTGGTACTTATTTTATCAACCCTGAAAGGATGAAAGGCAAAGTCGACCTTAGCAGAATTTGAACTCAGAACGTAAGGACGGACTAAGCTTTTTGCCTGGCATGCTAACAATTCTGCCAGCTCACTGCCCTTCCAGCTATAAAGTATTGGTTTCAAATTTTGGCACAAGGCCAGAAATTTTGAGGGAGGAGGTAAGTTGATTACATTGACCTTAGTACTCAACTGGTACTTATTTTAACGATCCTGAATGGATGAGAGGCAAAGTAGACCTTGACCTTTCAACTCATTGTCTTTCCAGCTATAAAATATTAGCACCACAAGATCATTTTTGTTTTGTTTTTTGAGTCATGCAATTTATGGAATATTACTCGGAACTATATTCCTACAGATATCTAAAAGAAAGAACCTTTTGGGATTTTGTTGTTGTGATGTTGGCACTGTTATTGTTATTTTTGTTGTGGTTTAGCCTGAAGCTATGACTATTCTGTCTGTCTGTCTGTCTGTCTGTCTGTCTCTCTCTCTCTCTGTCTCAGAACAGTCTTTAATCTAGGACTACATTACCCAAGGTGTTCCTCAAGACTTACTCTGACAGCCAAGAGGCAAGCATCCTCTTCCAACTGTGTTCTCCAGTCTTAAGTAGCATGCTCTTGAGAGTAGGTCCATTCACATGGGCCATTCTTGCACATTCTAACCCACCTTTCTGAAAATTTAGTGGAGACAGCACCTCCCTCTCCACTCTTAGCTTCCTCTACAAATGGAACTTCAATAAGTTTATGTAGGCTTGACCGGAGAAGAAAGTGTCTGTCCCAAGTCTTTTCCATCTTATCCGCGAGATAATATGTTACGCCATAACCACCAGACAAAGGAACATTGCCTCACTTTTTTGACCAAGGGGATGAGGCGATGGACTTCGCTAAAAGCCAAATTCATCCTACAAGCAACGGCAGCGGTTCACCATAACTACATAAGCCAGCAATGACCAATAATACTATATTAAATATAAGAACCAGGTAAACATGTTTAAATAAAATGAAGGAATTGCTCCAACCAGAAGATATTTCTTCTGTTCTTGGCACATCAACATAGCACAAATTTGACGTTTTTTCGTCAATTTGTTTCTCCACAATATAGAGTCCCTCTTTTCCACCTCCTCCATAGAGATATCACAAAGGAAACTTTCTATTACAATTTTATCAAGAGTTGGTGATATTCCATTTCGCCAGGGTTTTTCAGTTTGAATACTTTTTTCCTCTTGGAATAGAATTGCAAAAGATAAAATATTTCCAGTTTTCTTTTTTTAAATCATCTGTTATGGCATTCTATCCAGCTATTCCATAACAAAATAGTTTATTTTTGTGAATCTTGAACAAAAGTAAATTTTTGACCCCCCCTTCACACACACACACACACACATACAAAACAGGCCTAAAATAGAAGATCTCAATGTTTTAAGAAGGAAAGAAAATACTTTTTTTTTTTTGGTTAAAAAATAGAGTAAAGAAGAGAGGATCTCACAAAAAAAGGAGAGAGAGAGAGAGAGAGAGAGAGAGAGAAAGAGAGAGAGATCATTAAATTCTTGAGATCATATATGTTTATTATTGATAATTTACAAGTTGGACATAGTCCAAGTTTTGCACTTTATAAATTGGCAAATATTTTAGACACAAATGTACTATAAAATGAATAAAACAAGACATTCATAGTCAGATCTTTCATTTTGAAAGATATCATTTACTTTGAGAGCCAAAAAAGCTGAGTAAAAACAGTGGAATAAATAATATATTTTGAGACGTTTTTTTCTCGTGGTGTTGACCAAATCAGGCTGGTTCAAGTAATGTTGAAAAGTTATATGTGTAAATGTTTGTGACACTAAGCAACAGCAGGACGATATAACAAGAACTTAGCTAATCAATTGCAATAAAACTTTTTTCTAAGTAAATTTACGACCTATCATATCTGAAGTGTGCAATCAATGAAAGAGTGCATTAGGACGAACAAACGATAGGTGGCGAAATACAGAAAAGGCACAATGCACTGAATTACCTGTCGGCTGGAGAGTGCAGAGAGCTGACCCATACTGATTCACTATGACGGAACCTCAGTTAATGAGGTAGATAAAACATAAAGTCTGCACCAGCAGAACATGATGAGATACAAAGAAAGAAAAATAAAAAAAAATAACTGTAAAAAGTTGTTAATAGGATAAATTACGAAAATAAAATAAATTAAAAAAACAATGTCTTTGACAAAATTAGGGTAAAATGCTATATTCGACACAATGAGTGATGGATTTCATCAGGTACAAATACAAAAGGAATAACGAATAACAATGGAAAAGGTGATGATGCTAGCAGGGTAGTTGTATCATAAATACTTGTGAAAAAGCCTGCTTTTGGACTTAATTCATAGCAATTGCATAGCTGTCAGAGTATCATTGAATTGTGCAGACAATAACAAGCGATAGTCAGTGTATTGTTATAAGCAAAAATTTATTGATGTCTCTTTGAAAGCAATTCAATGAAATGTCCTCAGTAACTGGCTAAGACACTTATGGTTCTTTATCTGAGTAGCAATTATTTCATCTATCAGATAAATGAAATGAGTACACTAAGCAAGATGTACACACACACGCGCACACACACACGCACGCACACACACACACACACACATACGTGTGTGTGTGTGTGTGTGTCTGTGTGTGTCTGTGTATATGTATATGTTATCTATATATTGTATATGTCTATCTATCGATATATCATGCAAATCTATTTATATCTTAGATATATGTACTATATAGACAGACATTCATGTGCATTATATATATATATATATATATATATATATATATATGTGTATGTATGTGTATCATATATATATATATACATGTCATATATATATATATGTCATATATATATATGGGTGAGTATGTATGTATTTTATATATATATATATATATATATATGTATTGTGATACACACACTCACATATACTTTATAGACATCATATATGCATGTATATTACATCTTACACAAGTGTATACAAAATATCACAAATGGAATGAGGGGTGTAAGAGACTGCAAAGACAGAAGCTCAAAAGTCAAGAGACAGATTGTAAACACACATTTAAAAAACACAAACATAAAAAATTGCATAGAGTGAATTGTATGACTTAAAGAGGGGGTGGGGGTGAAATAGATAAACTTTAGAGGTGAACCCCTAATCAAAGTATCAAAGCAGAGTAAGAAAGGATATATACATATATTTGTTCATTTTTTATATACATTTTTCCATAATGGTATGGATTAAACGAATGCATTATGGAGCCATTGTTTAACAACTAGAAGCCTCTCCTGGAACTAACCCATACCTATTTTCCAAGTAAGGGATCTCTTATTTTATACATCTTCAAAGGTGCAAAGCAAACAGGCAATTTGCTGACAGAAGTGATGGTAACAACACTACATATAACAAGCAACGTTTCTGTAGCACTAATGTAAACAAAAACACATGCATAGATTCACACACACACACACACACACACACATACACACGTCGAGCTTCTTTCAGTTTCTTTCAAAAACCTTTGGTTGGCCTAGTATTACAGTAGAAAACATTTACTAAAGGTGCCATGTAGCTAGGAAGCGTAATTCTTAACCACACATCCATGCCTGCATCTAATACGTGTGTGTGTGTGTGTATATATATATAGGTGCAGGCGTGGCTGTGTTGTAAGAAGCTTGCTTCCCAACTACATGGTTCTTTCACTTCAACGCATCAAAAATGTGTTTGTTTTCATAACAGATCTAATACACATCATCATCATCATCATCATCATCCTTTAACGTCCGTTTTTCCATGCAAGCATGGGTTGGACGGTTTGACCGG
>JAOPUL010003319.1:9115285-9126844 GCA_027564515.1 Octopus rubescens | reverse complement strand
TAGATAGATAGATAGATAGATAGATAGATAGATAGATAGATAGATAGATAGATAGATAGATAGATAGATAGATTACTGAATACTGCGGTATATGCCTTGAGAGGTGCTCTCATATAGACGCATGCTGCATAAAAGCACACATGCACACACACACATGCATCGTTAGCAGACGAGAGTCATCTGCTATGGGCGCCGGAACTGCAAGGTCACGTGATTTCAACGTATGACATTTCTTTAGTGATAGATGTCCGCTCACGATATACCAGCAAAATCTCACTACCACCGATATATAGAATTACAGAGACCCAGAAAAGGAAGAAAGCCAAACTCTGTGCTATGTTGAGAATGTGCGTTTGCCAAGAGACGATCAGTAATGGTGAGCTCCGGCATTTATTCCGACTTTAAGAATTCTAACCGTGTGCTGTTTAAGTTTAGAAGGGATGGGGTGCGATAACGTTTTTTTTGGGGGGGGGCGTGAATCTGTCATTGTTCTATTGATGAGACAAGATTAGCTAGACCCCATTGGATGCTGTTTTCAAGGTCTCTGTATAATTCCAATCGTGTTTGCGTTTGATTCCGAGATATTTTTGACAGGATAGAAACTAGAAGCTTGAGGCAGCGATAAATAATCTATTTGTTAGTTGTAATGATATCTGATTAATATATCTGAGATTTTTACTCACCTTTTTCTTGTGGAGAGATAAGATTTGGGAACATAGTGGTTGTCTGAAGGGGCTAAATTCAAATTAAATCGTTTTTTGTTTTGTTTTTGGTTTTTTTCGTATTTTGTGTTCAAATATATTTTTCAACATTTACAAAAAGCATATGCACTTTAAAATTCTCTTTAGAATTACTATTACTTGATATTTTCAAATAATATTCTTTTTTACGTTGTTAAGTATATTCTATATTAACTTCTTTTCAAACCGAGATATTAATCTAGTTGAACATTTATGAAAACGACAATTTTGAATCGAATTTGTTCTAATAGAGTAAATATAATTCTAACCTCACTTCGACCATGTTCGGGTCGTCGGCGACTAAACTGGCTACCCCACCAAACTTGCTTGGTGAAGAGGGTAATTTGGACACCTTGCGTGATGGAAAAAACTGTCAAAGGGCGGAAGAACTCGTAAGAGTCAACAACCATCGAATAGTGTGCATATAGAGGAGTTGACGAAAAATCCCCGATCCAGGATCACGGTTTTGTCATGGGGAGCAGCATGATGGATGGGAAGTTGGACATATTGATCTTCATTCGGCGAAACTACTCGACACAGTTTGGGTGGAAGAGTCTCTTCATCCAACGGTCAGTCTAGAGTCAACCAATCTAGTTAGCGGATTACTGCCGGTTGATAGAACTGGCCATTCATCAACTCACTTTAGCTACTTGAAAACACTATGGAGTTCTGGAACCTCATAGTGTCACCAATTGAAGTTGGATGACTACTATTAGTAGTACTAGTCATCAAGATAGAGTATACTTAACAACGTAAAAAAGAGCACTATTTGAAAATGTCAATGAGACAAGTCACAAGCTAAAAACATTGACTTGGTAGGGTTGACTGAAAAGTTTAACTCACATGAGTATATCATTGTGGAACACAGTTGTTATCTAGAAAAGAAAAACGTTATAGGTTCCACCAGAGAGGATACACATTAATATTTAGATAGAATTCATTCTTTAAGTCATTTAAGATCAAATACGGAGATGGAATGTCGAAAGTAGTACATTATCAGTCTGCCAGTTTCTGTAGCAACATTGATGGCGAGCTGTATTTTACTTAACTTCCCCTTGAAATGTATAAATATTGGTTTCAAAGTTTGGTGTAAGCCCAGCAATTTCGGGGGAGGGGTTAAGTCGATAATATCAACCCTGGTACTTATTTTATCGACCCCGAAAGAATGAAAGGCAAAGTCGACTCCGGCGGCATTTGAACTCAGAACGAAAAATCAGAAAAAATTCCGCTAAGCATTTTGTCCGGTGCGGTAACGATTCTGCCAGGCTCGCCGCCTTAACTGTATGAATATTGCAGAGAAGAGAAATTATGAATTGGTTACAAGCCAGTTCTTCCAGCTAACCAAGCTTGCATTCTGCTAGGACATCTTGGGTACAGTTATCGGAATTATTTCACACGATTGGACGACATGAGAGAGTATGCAGAAAACCTTTACTAGAAAGAGTACAGACTACAATCATGGACCAGTCATCTAAAGGTTGTGGCTATCAACTTATGCTCAACCCCTGGATGTTAGCTTGTGTTTGTAAGACCAGTGTATAGATGGCATTAGACAAAACAAATAAGAGAATCTGTAGACGAGGAGACAGTAATGAGTTCATTTTATACTTTCAGTTATATATGATGTTCATTAGATAAGAAGTTGGCTACGTGAGATGGATTACCTAGACTAGATTGGTTGAGTAGATTGGGTACTGCTGCTATTTTTCATTAGAATAAATACTTTCTGAAAGATTAATTGCTAAATCATACCTGATTATATAAGAACTTGGAATTGTCAGGTTCTAGTTCTGGTATTCAATTGCCGATTTGTCGTCTTGAAAGAAAATACACGATTTCTTTTAGCGAATGTTATTTTTAGTAAGATGTTTGGTAAGATTAACAGCTTTCATCCAAAAGACTACTGTGCTGCGATTGTTTTTAACGGCTCAATATTTCATTCTAGGGAAATAAATTTCCTGTCACTTGAGTCATTGTTCTTCTTTTCCGATTTCCTTCGCATTTATTTTCAAGTTAAGATGTACAAATATTGATTAATTCCATTGTCAATCTCCACTCCCAATTCTACTTCTCCCCGCTTCACACCCACACGTGCGCCTCTACTATACACACACATACACACACCAAACAATGTCGATATCTTTATGAATGTCTTAACATATATTTTCAAAATGCTTTCTCTTTATTTTTTTTACTCGGTTTTAAGAGAAATGTCTAGTTCCATGTTTATCTTATATACGGAGTACAAAAGTTCGACAAGTATGTATTAGTCTAACACAGAATACAACCATTCATATTTTAATTTAATTTAATTTCCTTTTCTTTGTACAAACCATCAGCAATTGATAATGTATGGAATCGAATTCAAGAAAAATATTCAATTCAATAGCAAACCATCTGTTTCTATTTACAACCAATATTTTAATTAATGCTTTAGAGGTTTGGGATACATAATTTTATATACTGCCACAGTGCTACCTAAAACTGTAAATATATTTACAAATCAAAAGTAAAGCATGCTATAAATAGGACGTAAAACGTCTAAGCTTGTGTGATAATTTATCTCTGGTTTGATCAAGGATATACACGAAACTGAATTGTGTCATCATTTCGATTTGATAACCTCATTTTCCCCTAATGAAACAACAAATTCTCTTCTGCAATATTAACTTTTTGTTCACATTCGTTACCTGAGAGGTGATGGGATATTGTAAATTTAAAGTGTCAGTAATGATATATATCTTTAAATAGCAACACAATCATTAAAGACAAAAATATCACTTCAAATCAATCTGCATGGTTGTATCTTAAAACATTCATATTAAATACAAAACATTAAACTGTTTGGACTTGGGAACAAATTAAAGTAGACATAAGATTTACGAATAACTAAACTACGCAGTAAAATGATACCAAAGTACTAAACTGCTGCTGTATTCCCTGGCACCAAGGACTATTCAACCTCTTTGACTTGGAAAAGTTAAAAGAAAGTTAAACATAAACAAGTCTCAACACATAGACGTACTTTACTATAGTGCTTTGTGAGTGGCGTGGCGACATGTAAATCCCCTTGACCACTTCATAGCATGTAATTCTTCTTTTTACTCTTACAGCTCAGAGACTTAACCTACATCTGGGCCTCAGATTGGGTTATGAAAAATGTGACTTTTGTCGCATGTTAAATTCTGATGATTTATTTTAGAAAAATAAAATAGTTTCCTTGACGCTGGGAAATAAGGTAAACCATACAAAAAAGAAACGTAACATTTTTTATAAATCTCGTTTTAAGAAGAAATAATAGAAATTCAGTGGTGATCAGTATTCCCAGTTATTGATCTTGTATGTTTTTCTTTTTACTGTAGGAACAAGGCCTGAAAATTTGAGGGGAGGGGTTCGTCCATTACGTCGACCACAATGCTTGACTGGTACTAATTTCATCGATCCCGAAAGGGATGAAAGGCAAAGTCAACCTCGGTGGAATTTGAACTCAGAATATAAAGCCGGAAGAAATGCCGTTAAGCATTTTGTCCGGCTGCTAACGATTCTACCTGCTCGTTGCCTTTGATCTTATAACTTGGAATACAATTTCATTCATAAATCAATTTGATATATTTCTTAATCTCCTTTTCACCGTACCGGGGTAGATAAAATAAAGTACTTAGTTACATACTGAGGTCGATATAATCAACTGTGATGTTGTTCCTATGCTAGAAATCTATATATGTTCATTTCCTAAGTTGGACTGTTTTTCAGGGAAATTAGAAATCATAAAGCTGGTTTTATAGTTCGTAGATCATTTGATTAAATTGATCCATAACCAATAGGAATAATGAACAATAAACGGAAACTGATAAGAGAGATAAATTAAAATTATAGGAAATTATCATTCCAAATAGCATTTTTGTCTCATGTGACATATTTTCGACTTGAATATAGGTATTTACCTTGGTAGAAATCCTTTCAACCGTAAAAGCAGTCAAGACAGTCAGTATTACTTTAGGATTAATTCTATCAATGCATTCAGGTCTTAATAATAGCAGTTCTTTATGATTAGAAACACAACTCATATTTTAGCAGAAGGTAATGGGAAATCCGAAGGTACATGGCTCAGCGGTTAGAGCGCCGGGCTTATAATCGTGAGGTTGTGAGTTCGATTCTCGGACTGAGCTGTGTTGTGTTCTTCTTGAGCAAGACACTTTATTTCATGTTGCTCCAGTTCACTCAGCTGTAGAAATGAGTTGCGACGTCACTGGTGCCAAGCTGCATCGGTCTTTACCTTTCCCTTGGACAACATCAGTGGCGTGGAGAGGGGAGACTGGTATGCATGGGCGACTGCTGTTCTTCCACAAACAACATTGTCCAGACCGTGCCCAGGAGGGGAACTTTCTAGGTGCAAACCCTTGGTCATTCATGACTGTAGGGGGGGTCTTAAAAAAAAATGTAGAGTTGGGGTGAGAGGCTAGATCTGGCCAGTTTGAAGATAAAACAGGTAGAATATTTTGGCCGGATATGGCCGGTTTGAATGCTAAAGGGTTAATATAATACCTACCACAATGGATAACAGAATTCTATATTTCTGAGATGAAGAATTTATATATTATGTATTAATCGGATGAGTGTCCTCATCTTGGTTGTTGCTTTCACTACATTTTGGCTGTGTATACCCCAGCCTTCTTTAGGTGTCTTTCGATTCACCTTAGTGCTTGCCCGGATGACTGCACTGCATTTCAGCACCTTTATCCACTACACTAGTATAGTGGATAAAGGCATTGCTTAATGCAGGGCAGTCACCTAGAGGTTCTAAGTTCAATCCCAGGCAAGGCACTAAAATGGTTCACATGACACCTGAAGAAGGCTGGAGCATACACAGCCGATATGTAGTGAAAGATGAGGACACCACTCCGACTAATACATAATGTATTTCATGTCTGATGCTCCACCACCTCTTTTGAAAATTCATGGGTCAAGCAGTCAGCAGTAAATGAGAATAATAATTTCTAATATAAACACAAGGTCACAAATTCGGAGGTAAGGTAACAGTCAATTATGTCAACCCCAGTATCTGACTGGTATTATTTTATCAACCATGGAAAAGTAAAAGGTAAATCTGGATTCAAAATGTAATGAACTGGAAAAAATAAGGCAATGAATTTTTCTGGTGCCCTAACAATTCTGGTGAAAATAATAATGATTTCTGATAGAAATTGGAAGAAGGGGACAATTGATTATTAAGGAACTCTGTACTTGACTGATACTTTATGTTTTGATTCTGGTAGGATTAGAACTTAAAACACAAAGTACCAGAAGAAAAACCATACATTTTCCCAATGTTCTAACAATTCTGCTAAGATAATAATTGTCACAAACACAGACACATAACATCATCATCATCATCATCATCATTCAACATCCGTTTTCCATGCTGATATGAGTTGGATGGTTTGACAGGAGCTAGTTAGCCAGAGGGCAGCACCAGGGTCCAATTGTCTGTTTTGTCAAGGTTTCTAAGGTTGGATGCCCCTCTCTAACACCAACCACTTTACAGAGTGAACTGGGTGCTTTTCACGTGGTGCCAGAATGGATGCTTTTCACGTGGCACCAGTACAGATGCTGTTCTTGTGGCACCAGCACAGATGCTTTTCACGTGGTGCCAGCACGAATGCTTTTCACGTAGCGAGAATGAATACTGACTGTGTTTTATTTGATGAACCACTGAAATATGAAAGGCAGAGTCAACTCTGGTGAGATTTGAATTCAAAATGTGAAATTTACTGTTAAGTGATTCCCCCACCTCCCATTCTCCCACTTTTGCCTTCTGCGACTTAAATATAAAATAATATTGATTTTAAAGTATAAACATAATGAAAAAGGACAGTTGAATTTAACTTGCAATAGTTGACAGGTGGGACCTATTTTATTGATCCTGGAAGGATGAAAGGCAAAGTTTACTGTGGTGGAGTTTAAACTCAGAATCTAAAGAGATAAAATTATATACCAGGAGACATTTTGCTGAGCCCTCTACAGAGTGCAACCCACCACCTGCTTAATGATAATAAAAGTTTCTAATATAGGGCAGAAAGCCAGAAATAAGTTTAGGGGAAGAGTAATGCAAGTTTAACTGACTCCAATACTTGATTATTTTTTTAGGGAGACAAGGAAAGAGTCTACATCTATGCAGACACCAATTTTAGGAGAGAAGTTTAAGGAGTAGAAAGTGTATTCTAGACAGCGAAGATGGGTTGCCGATAGAAGTTGAGAAATTTCTCTGTCTACTATATAGTCTTGGGTTGATGAATACTTTGTTGCACTGTATTTGATAGAACTCGACCAGTTAAAAACGACAACAACACTAAAAAATACTGAGTAAAATACAACTGCACATCAAATTTTATAGTGACAAATGCTTTTTTAAACTGGTAACAAACAAACAAACAGACGTGATGGCTAATGACTACTAAGTTACAGGTTTCAAGTAAGAATAACCTTTTCCTCAAACACATTTATATACATATGTAAATGTGTACATAAATTATATCTATAATATTGGATAGGTGTTGACTCTCTTGAGTTTATCTGCATTTAACAGGTTTTTATAACCTACAGGGAGTCCAAAATTCACCCTCCTCACCAAGCAATCTGGGTGGGGTTGCTACATTACTCCACCAACAAGCCAACCATGTACTTTCTATGTTACCAGTAGATTTCTGACCAGACATAAGTATAGATATATAAACAGATTTATAGATGTGATGAAGGTCTAAGATGATTAGAAACAAGCCAAGTCAATCCACATTTCGTGCCAACAGAGAGATAAGACCCTGTGGTGTAACCACTTTAATCTACATTTTACAGCCAAGCTTAAAACTGTAAGGCTATCAAAAAAGGTATACCTTACATTATATTTTTTTCCATATTAGAGAGAGATAAATAGACAGCCAACTCTAGTTGATGTACAGATATATGAGAGAGACCGAGGAAGACGTGGGACAAAGTAGTGAAGAATGACCTTAGGATATGAGCCTCACAGAGGAGATGACAAAGGACTGAGATGATTGGTGAATTGCTCTACTTGAGAAGACCCATCCAAAAATGAGGCCCTAAGGGCATGTCATTTATGCTTATGCCTCTGCATACAATTTGTCCCCCACAACTCATTTTTAACCCCTCCCTCCACCCTCTGGCTACCATTCTTTTGAACTTACCAACCCTTTCACCCTGTATAACCTTCCGTACCACTTCATTTATATTCACCTTTCTATAACTTGCGGGTCCGCCTTGACACATCTTCCCCACCATCTTCTCTCTCTCTCTTCCAACTGAGGTAGCCATATACATTTTCTACAGCAAGACATGTGATTCTGTCCCTCTATTCATACTTTAACCTCTCATAACATGGCACAAAGCCACCTCCCTCAACACTACACCCTCTTCAGCTGAGAGGTCTTGTTTTGCAAGTAACTTGGTGACCTCACTGGTGTGGGTGCTATGAAAATAAAAGCACCCAATACACTCCATAAAGTGGTTGGCATTATGAAGGGCATCCAACCATAGAAACCATGCAAAAGCAGACAGTGGAGCTTAATGCAGTTTTCTGGTTTATTGGCTCCTGTTGAACCATCCAACCGATGCCAGTGACATGTTATAGACACCAAGTACACTCTCTGGAATGGTTGGTATTAGGAAGGGCATCCAACTATAGAAACCAAACCAAATCAGACAACTGAAGCCTGGTGCAGCTCTCTGGCTTACCAGTTTCAGTCAAACCATCTAACCCATGCCAGCATGGAAAATGGACACTAAATGATGATGATGATATATATTGTGTTATGCTAAGAAGTGGTGCACGGTACTAGAATTTTTGACTTGAGTCAAATATAATAAGCTACACCAAATTATTATTAAGCTGATTCAAGACCGACTAGTTTGTACAGGCACCGAGTCATATTAGTTGTAATGATGAATTCAAACCAAACAGTGATATTTTGAAATCATTTAAGTGTTGGTCATGGTCACGCTAGGGAAAGAAGAGTAAAACAACAGACAGAGTGGGAGTGAGTTAGAGAAAGTAAAACAACAAAGGGAGTGAGAGTGAGTGAGGGAAATGGGAAGTATATAAATATAGAGTGAATGAGTGAGCGACATATAAACACACACACTCACACACACACACACACACACACACACACACACACACACACACACACACACACACACATGTAGAGGTTGCATTGTGATGGTACAGTTATTTTGGTTTGATTGATTCAAGAAGGAAAGACTGAATGTTTTAATATGATGCTGTGATATAATTCTGGCATTTTGTTATCCTGTCTTCAAAGTGCGAATGTTTTAAGAAGAAATTCAGAGGTGTCCTGGCTGAGAGGGAAAATGATTCAATTATCTACTTGTAGGAAATTAAGTTCAAATCCAACGATGATTTTTGTTGTTTCAGAGCAGACTACTCCATTCTACATTGTCCCAGTCCACCTAATTGCTAAAAATAAGTACCAGTTTCTCAGAAATAAAGTAGGATTATCTTATGTAATAGTAAATTTGTTATCTTAATCTCTTGAACTAAGCCTGAAATCTGAATGGATTACTCTGGGCCCAACAGGAGATCTTTCACAGTGTTTCTTGCAGAATCTGGTTCTTTTGTTTAATTTCATAGACAGTCAAAAGGTAGGGTTTGATGAGAAACTTGTCATGAAGTAGACTCCTCCTCCTCCTCCTCCTCATCATCATCATCATCATCACTTGTATGATGATGATGCTCATTTACAATCATCACATGACATTAAGACAAGTACACACACACACACGATATGACGGGCTTCTTTCAGTTTCCGTCTACCAAATCTATTGTCTGCTTTGACATGGTTTCTATGACTGAGTGTTCTTATTAATACCAACCACTTTACAGTATGTACTGGATGCTTTTTATTTTTATTTTTATGCCATCTGCATTATTGAAGTCACCATGTAGTTTGCATGGAGGATGCTGCCTCTGTATGTTAGATGGGGGTTAAGGTAAAAGGTTGGAGTAGAGTAGGTACTCGTTGTAGAGGAGCTACATGGCTACTCACATTTGCGAGAGAGAGGGAGAGAGAGAGAGGGAGGGAGGGAGAGAGAGAGAGAGAGAGAGAAAGAGAGAGAGAATTAGAGTTATCTCCAAGGAGATGGACAGTGGTGATGAGGTGTCCAGGTGTCACCATACATAGTAGTGGGTGGGGAGAGTGGGGGTGGGTGCAAGAGTGTATGAGGGAAGAGATAGGGAGATGGAGGTAGTGGGAGATGGAGGTAGGCAACATCTGTAAATATTTTGTAATTCATAGTATAAATGTCTGGATTCCTAGTATAACTGTGATAGATTATTTTTACAATGAGGTTATGATTACCTTATAAATGATTAATTGTTTTGCTAACGAGTTAACTCAGTAAATCTAGTCATGCTTAACCCCTTAGCATTCAGATTACTTTGTCAAATGTAATCCTTATTTATTCACATTGTTTTGAATTAATCACACATTATCTTGTTGCTTTGAGATTTCGATGATGTGATTGTATATTTTAAGAATGACATTGTAAGGTAGGTGTGAGAGGCCAGATCTGGCCAGTTTGAACATAAAACAGATAGAATATTTGGGCTGGATATGGCCGGATTAAATGATAAAGGATTAATCTTAGTTCAGCATAAGATGATCCTATGATCAAAGGAGTCGTAGCAATAGTCATGTCTTCCTTCACTCAGCCTGTGTGTAGTTTGGATTACATTACGTTTTACAAGACAGTAAGGTGTAATTTGAAGTAGATTTGGTTGCTCTTTCTAGCAGATTGGGGATCTATATTTGTTCCAGTTATTATTATGTCCTTTATGAAGGCAGCAAGATGGCAGAATCCTTATCGAATTAGACAAAATGCTTAATAACGTTCCCTCCAATTCACCTGGGGTTGATGTTGCCTTTCTTCCTTGTTAGGCTCAGTAATACAAGTACCAGTCATATACTGGGGTCAATGTAATCAGCTTCCTCCTCTACTCTTTGAGCGCCAAAATTAGAAAGAATTATTATATCCTTTATATGTTGAGTAAATTATGGAGATATTGGAGATGCTAAAGATTTTGATTTGCTACATATGTGGATTGTTGGTTATGCTGAGTAAGCTATTGTTGCTCAGCAAACCTCGTCTCAATTATCCTGCACAGGTTTGATTAAGTGGAGGATCTGAGCTCACTAATGGACCCCAACACAACCATTTGTCATGTTTGTAAAGTTTCTGCTACCTACAGCAGGATCTCCTTCAGTCGTACATATATAAAAATCACTCACAGACATGTCCCTAGCTTACAGCCATGCTGTCTCTTCTCTCTGCCTTTTCCATTGATCTGTGCCCCAAGCAGCTGGTTGGGTATTCCTGACATATCTCTCCTCATCCTCTTCCTCCTCTCAGTACTACTTACTTACTGGTACTTGTGGTGGCATTACCCCGGGGTGGGTTAAGCTGGGTCTGACCAACGAATTCACCATGTCCCTCATAAATACTGACCACACCCAACAATCGACCCTAACGTTCAAGCAGGCAATGTAATGCTTCTGTCTGCGGCCTCCAAAATCCAGTTTCCAAATTTGACAATTGCCCCACTGGGAGAGCAAGCACGTCAGACAGTGCGGATGCTGTAGCGTTAGTGGTCATTCACTGTTGAGGTGTAGAGGTCATGTTTGGAGCTTCAGTGGAAATACAAATTCACATGTGAAGTGGTTGGTGTTAGGAAGGGCATCCAGCTGTAAAATCCTGCCAAAACAAAACCACAGGTGTCTGGTGCAGG
>JAOPUL010003319.1:8951755-8963839 GCA_027564515.1 Octopus rubescens | reverse complement strand
TTACAGTACCTAAGTAGCAGTTGTTTGCCTCTGTATATAAACCTCCCTCTCTTTAGGTTTTAGGTTACAAAATTGAAATTAACTGGAGACCACAAATATCAATGGAATCATGCACTCTAATGTTAAATCAAAAGAAATATCAGATTTCTTTCTCCAAATGGAGTTACAATATATGAAATTTTCTAGCCTTGAGTATATGAATTTCTGCATTAGTAATATTGATTTCAGATTATGGCACTGGGTCAGCAAGTTCGAATAAGTGGGTAAGTTGATTACATCAACCCCAGTGCTCAACAACCCTGAAAGGATGAAAAGCAAAGTCGACCTCGACAGAATTTGAACTCAGAACGTAAAGGCAAACGAAATACTGCTAAACATTTTGCCCAGCATGCTAACAATTCTGCCAGCTCACTGCCTTCTGCATTAGTAATAGATCTAATAAAGATTAGAACCTTAATTAATGGAACCAATTAATAACTGCTAGTGTGAGAAAGCCAATCTTAAGCTAATCTTTTATATAAAAAAATGTTTGCCATTTATACTTATGTCAAGTTAATAAGTCTAATCAAAGAATTATTATTAAAATTTTAGTTTTATGATACTTGAATGTCTACTTAGAGTTTAGGGGTTCTATTCAGTAGTCTGTGTCCAAATCAGAAATAATCTTATGTCTATGAGTAATAATTTCATTGAGCCTATTCCATGATGGTGTGTGTGTGTGTGTGTGTACGTACTTGTAACAGAATTTGAAACAAGACGATTATACATAGTATTATCACTTTATATAAAAGTTTGGTTTTATCATAAAGAACATACACTAATTAGTAATGTCACATTTCCTAAATTTTTCTGCTTAATCAAGATTAAAATGTGTTGTTAATATTTCATATAAAGTTAAGGGAGAGAGCTGGCAGAACCGTTAGCCTGCTGGGCAAATGGTTTAGTGATATTTCATTCATCTTTCTGAACTCAAATTCCGCCGAGGTCGACTTTGCCTTTCATACTTTCGGGTGGTTGAGAAAATAGTACCAGTTGAGCACTGGAGTTGATGTAATCAACTTATCCCCTCCCCTCGAAATTGCTGGCCTTGTGCCAAAATTTGAAACCAATATTTCATATAAAGTCAGTCATCTTCAAAGTTTGGAAGTCACCTAATATCCCCAATAGAGGAGCTTTCAAACCTGCGAGAGGAACATCACTGTGTGTTGTATCATTCAACACTACTCAAATAATATGAACCAATGAGACGACTCATACATAATCGTTCAACCTGCTAGAAATAACAGCTAAATCTTCTTTATATCACACCATCCACCTTAAAAAAGAAAAGATATTTTAAATAACGTAGTCCTAGACACAATACATCTGAAAAAGAAATAGATGGGATGGTCAAAACTGGAATGTTTTTGATAACACTCTTGCAGAAAAGCCATTCCAGTTCCTGCTTGCTTTGCTTTCAGATCTACAACATCATACAGATACAAGAAAACTACTTTTCAACACTATGTTCACACAGACATCAAATGCAGAAACTTCTCTAATCACTCCAAACAATAAGGTTACTAAACTTGACAGCCATTCTATTATTCTGAGACAGTGAACTCCTAGCTAGCTCCTATTCTACCCTTAGCACTTTAATTTTCCCCTTTCTACAGATCTCTCGGTTCCAAACTATGGATATACATGAGGATGTGAAATCACCAGGGGAGATCATTAATGGTTGTGAAGGCTAACATTTGTAGCAATTTTGAAGGTTTTGTTGTCTATTGTTCCTAACTTGGAATGATTATGGTACAAGAGTGTTTCTGTGGTGTGCAGTGGTTATGTCTTCTCCCTACTGGAGAATGTCACTGAGATATATATTAGTAATAGATGCACTTAGTGATATGAACAAGAGTGCATTTTGCACCGAAAGCCAATATCAGAGTTTCTCTCATGGTATCTACCACAGTATAGTTTGTTCTAATAGAACATCCATGTTTAAGTGGGGATAAATGTCACTGAGGTTTCTGTTCCTGATAGTACAGATTTGTTGTGAGGTGCCTTGGTTGCATGTGATGACATTATAGGTGCATAAGGTTAGTGGAGAGTGAAAGATGGTATAATCTCAACAGTAGTGAGCCATGTTAGAGGTGACAGCATGTAAGTCATTAATATACAGGAGGAAGGGTGTGGGTAACATAACCAAACCTTAGAACACACCAGGGTTGGTAGAGACCGGTTCAGAGATTGCTCTATCAGTAAATACAATGATGGTGCAATCTGACAAGAAAAGATGCTGTTAGAGACTCTAACTGCCCAGAGACTACAGGCATGATTCATTACAATCTCCAAAGAAATATTTGACATCAATATATGATAACAGTTGAATTTAGACTGTTGTACTGGATTAGTTGAAATTAGAATTCAGTCTTTAAATAATTTAATGATTGTGATTTGTTCCCAGAATGATTTTAACAGCTTTCACTTAAACAAACATTTTCACTAAATAAACAGGATTTATTTTTCATTCAATAGTACCAAATTATATTTATCATACAATATTTGTAGATTGTGCTGATGCCTTCTTTCTTTTGTTCATATTAAGATAAACTAAGCCTTTAAACAATTCAATTACATCTTTAAATGGCTTTAAAAAAAGACTTAGAACTCTATAAGCAATGAAATTCTCTGGTATTTATAAAAATTTATGTCACATATATATAATTTATGTATCTATGAAACAAATTCTTATTTGTATGCAAACTGAAACTGTTCACACTAAACATCTTTTCCCTATCCATTTAGTGCAATAGTTTTAACATTTTCCTGTATAGAGAAATCCATCATTTCTCTGGATTTTTTTCATAAGTTCTTCATAATTTGCAAAGGCTTTACTGTTTTTACACATTTAATTATATACTTTTGTATATAATTTTACTCAACACTCTCACAAAATTTGTATTGGGAGCTTTTAAAATGTATAAAATTATTTTATCAATATAACATAATGTATGTGTGCCACTGAATAGCTAAAGTTGCATCTTTTTGTTTTGTTTTGGACAAATCCCTTTATAGACGTATTGTGTTGAGAAACACAATATACTTCAGAGTTAAGTGGAATGAAATTGCCCCAGAAGTGAACACAAAATCAACAGATATGTATTTAGTTGTTGTTGTGGCTTGTCAATGCCATGTACCTGTGTCACTTCCAAAACGAAATTGAATCAGCCATTCTGAAATATATAGAGTTAGTGTATAAACTATACACTAGTTTGCAAAGGTGTCACGTAAGCAGAATAAAATTCAAATTATGCAATAGAAGCAGCTCTCTATAGTAAAAACTTTATCAATTTATCATACTTAATATGTATGTGTCATTGAAAAACCAGAAACTGCAGTTTTCCAACCAGGAAAATCCTTTATAGATGTATTGTGTTCAAAAACACAATATACTTCAGAGCTACTGCTTGCTTGCTTGCTTAATGCTCTTGCTTGATGGGGCTGGGGTCATCCCAGGTTAGTGGGCCCAGAGACGTCGTCATGTGTAGAGCTGACCAGGTCCACTGGCGATCCCGTGCCAGCCCCTCTACATCCTGCAAGGTGATATCGAGCCTCTGGAGATCTTCCACAATCATATCCAGCAAAGAGGATCAATGGCTTCGATAGCAGAGCCCAGAGAACCATCGAGAACATCAGATGGTGTCTGCATCAACCTGCAACTTCCTCCCACCTCATTGCTGGTACGGACATGTCCTCCATCTCCCACTAGATAATCATCCTATTTCAGAGCTAGGTGAAACAAAATCATTCTAAAAGTACCCACAGGAGTAACAGATACATATTTCACTTGTCAATGTCACATACTCATGTCACTTCTGAAACGAAATCAAATTAGCCAGTCTGAAATATATAAAGTTAGTGTATAATAGTGTATACACTGGTTTGCAGAATAAAATTTGAATTATATTTCTCAGTTGATTTTTGTTTTTTTAACATAAATGTTAAATTTTGAAGTTTTTCCGCTCACAAGCTTCTTTACCACAACATTTCGGTAAAACACCATTCACATCAGATTCAATTTTTCTTGTTTGTCACCAGAATTTAAAAAACAAAAAAATACCTCATATGAGTCATATCCACACACAGTAGTAGAAGTCATAGAACCTCAGCTTTCTGTACATGGTTTCAGATTTAATAGATCATAAAAAAATGCACAAGAACAGAAAAAATATAAATGGATTCACAATTATAAATTTCTGATACAATGGATGAAAATTAACTCAATTTGAGTCAAAAATGTTTATCTTTTACAAATAACCTTCAAATATTTCAGACAATTTTGTCCCATTTTTCTCTCTCTCCTTGAATTTCATAAAGCTGGTTTTATCCAAGTATAGATTTTCAAGACTTTCACTCTTAAAGTTTCTGTGAGTAAAACTCCACACTAACAGATTCCATTCTTCTTTTTTTCAAGATGATTCAAAGAACAGTTGATAACACAGGAAAAGGGTTTTGTTTACTGACAACCAGTTTCTGATGTTGATGAGAGATGTAACCTTTTACTTTATTCTAGAAGAAAATGAAGAAAAAATATTATAAAAAGAATATTTAACTATAAAACATTTTTACTTTTGTTTGTTTTGGGGTTTTTTTTTTACTTGCTGAGTCTGAAGGAAGGGGTAGGGCCCATGCCCCTTGCAGGACCTTTGAAACTGTTGATATTGATGCTGTTCTGGGAATGAAGGAATTGGCATAGTGGCTAGTGTGGAGAAAGGGTGGCTGGACACACCGAGGGTACAGAGAAGTGAAGAGATGAATGGGAGAGGAGTACCCGAGTTGTGGAGGTAAGAGACCAACCAGTGTTGAGGAGTGTAGGGCTATTTAGTAGTGATAGAAAAAACAGAGAGAGAGGAAACAGCATGCCTTTTTTGCCAGAGGCTATAGTGTGTCTACTACTGATAGAGTGCTAATAGACCAAGTGACCTTTCTCTGGATATGATCCAAGATGTCAGTGTGCACAACGGCCAGCATGCCAAATGTGGGAGCAGTATTCCATTAAGAGCCTTGTAGAGTGACTTTGAGCAAGACAGGCTGGAAGTAATTATTGCTGAAATCCAAGTGAAAGAAGTGAAACCCAAGGAAAGTGTGCAGACGCCATCTTTAGGAGAGAAGTTTGAGTAGAGTATGTATTCTTAATATCAGAGATGGGTTGTGGATAAAGGTTGAAAGTAGTAGTTTGCCTGAGATTAGAGGTGACTTGTGGGATCTAAGTTGGAGAGAAAACCTAAGATGTTTGAGAAGAGAAGAATTCATCAGAGGATTTGTTTGCATATTTTTCCGCATCAATTGGCAGCACAGAGGGTAATAGAGCATGGAAAGGTCACATGGATCCTTAACTGGAGGCATGGTTTGGATACTTACAAACTGGGGGTATAGTGCAACTACTACTCACAGAAAAAAGGGGAACCTTCTTCACCCTATAGAGGAGGAGTAGATTATGAAGAGCAAGAAAACAAAAGAGAAAAAAATAAAATAAAATAGTTCTTTCTTCAAGAATAGGATAATGTCCAGTACTCAAGTTTGCATTTTTAAAAAGAATTGGAAAATCTTGCAAGGACCAGGACAAACTGGATAAATAGAATAAGCTATATTGTGTAAGAATACTTTATTCTATTTGCATCAAATCATACGCCATTATAAGAAGAGTGCAGCATCTTCACTTAAATGTGTTCAAATGAAAGCAAAATATTTTATTTCATCAGTGGATAGAGTATTCAGAACAGCTCGCTCATTATAAATTTCTCTTTCTCACACACACAAACATTTAAAGAACCCATCTAAAGATATTCATACTGTACTCTTTAACTTATCATCTAAATGTTACTCTAGTTCTAAGTCTTTACCCCATTCTTTAAATTTATCTAATGTCTCGAACGTTCTTTGAACTCCTACAGCCATCGACAATTGTTCAACCCTTTTTTAGTACTAAACTGGCATTATCCAGCCATGAAAATTTAATTCCTATATGGTAGCTGTACAACTCACAACTATAACATCCCACTGTTCAACCCCACTGCCACCTGTAGGCACTACGCAGCTACCCTTTGATGGCAAATGCTCCAGGTTTACAGTATTTTATTCTATACAATAAATTATTTTCAGTCTCTGTGGATATAATTAAGGTTTACACAAATATTTTGGCTTGGTGTCCCTGCAATTTCATTAAAGAGGAGATCCTTGTTCAACTCTCTAGCAGAACCTGAACTCAGAATCAAAAACAAAATAATGTAAAGAATTTAGTCTGGTGCTTTACTGTTTTTCCACATCTGTTACTCTCACAACGGCGAATTTAGAAGAGGAATGAGTAAGCTCTTAGAGAGTTAAGCCTGAATCCTAGTTTGAATTTCTGGTGATACTATTTCCCATATTCAGTACTTTTGAGAAAGAGCATGAATATCATAACTTCCCATTATCCCCTGCTCTAAAATATAGAGCAATGATTACCAACAAGGGACCTGGAAAAATTGTGGTGGGGTGTGGGATCAAAAATCTTTTTTTTCTTCTTTTTTTTTAGTGCGACATGGAATTGTGAAAATCTTTTTTTTCACAGCAAACATACTACACCTAAACTCAGCCAAGCCAAACCAATCCCTCCAGCCATGCATACTGTGTGAGGACTGTTTGCTACAGTATAGCGCTATTCTAATGCCCTAGTGTGGATATTTCTTTAAGGAAAGTATATAATTATGAAATATTAAAAATAAAGTTGTTTTTGTCCAACTACCAGTGGGACATACATTTTTCTGAACAATTATAGTGGGGCCTGGTGGAAAATAGGTTTAGAAACACTACTTTAAGCTATTGATGTCTAATAAAAAATAGTAACAAAAAGTATTGGCTTAGTAATCATACAGTGTGCAGATGTAGTTGAAATAACAAATATGGACAAGTAGGTTAAATGAACGAGTGAAAACAGATATTTGAAGCTGTTTATGGTGATAAGAAATACAGGAGAGAAAGTGTTTTCATAACTAGAAAAAGTATTTAAGGCAGCAACATATAAAAATAGAAAATTCCTGAGTTTTTTCAAAATCCTTGACTGGTATTTAGAAAAGAGAAAGCTCAAAGTTGAAGTAAGCTTAATCTATGATCCCAGCTCTAAGAACTGTTGAAGTTTATATTAGGTTATATAAATTCTGTTTAAGTAAGAGAATGAAATAGAATAATTAGGAATTTTAAAAAAGAAATGATTTTACCTCATTTATTAAATTTGCTAAAATACATTCAGTTTCATCATTGTCAATGTCTTCAACCTGTAAAATATAATTTATGAAACAGAATATTAACCCTTTTGTTACCATATTCCTGTTACCATATTCCTGACTTTGTTTCAATTAATTTTGAAAATAATAACTTTGTCATTACTAAGCTGGTGTTTGAAACAAATTAACATGAAATTTAGATGGAAAGTTTTAACTTAGATCACTTTAAAACAATTTGTAACATAGAAGCTGAGTGGTTGGCGTTAGGAAGAGCATCCAGCTGTAAAATCTTGCCAAAACAAAACCACAGGAGTCTGGTGCAGGCTCCAGTGGTACCATCCCATCCCACCCATGCTAACATGGAAAACGGACGTTAAAGGATGATGATGATGATGATGATGATGAAACAAGTGTGGTTTCAGGCAGGTGGGTATCAAAAGGGTTAAAAGACAAGAAATATACATCAAAGATTAAGGACACCTCTCACTCACAGAGTGAGATATATGCGACAGAGATATATGAAGCAGATCACTGCTGCAAACATCATTATAAAATGGATGTTGCACTTTCTACATACATACATAATCTTGTGGGTGCTGGTGCCATGTAAAATTCACCCGTGCTGGTGCCACATAAAAGCATCCATGCTGGTGTTGCATAAAAGCATCCAGTACACTTTGTAAAGTGATTGGCATTAAGAAGGACATCCAGCTGTAGAAAGCATGCCAAAACAGATATGGAGCCTGGGCAGCTCTTCAGTTGGTCAGCTCCAGTCAAACCGTTCAACCCATGCCAACGTGGAAAACAGATATTAGATGATGATGATACTCTCTCTAGTCTTAACGGTTTTTATGACAGTGAACACCTGCAGACCAGAACATTCAACCCCACAAGGAAAAGAAAACTGAAAGAAGAGGATTAGAAGAAAGGAGATGAAAAGAAGGGGGTGGGGAGAAGAAGATAATGAAAGATGACAAAGACATCAACCCCAGTGTTCAACTGGTACTTATTTTATCAACCCCAAAAGGATGAAAGTCAAAGTCAACTTTCGTGGAATTTGAACTCGGAACTTAAAGATGGACGAAATGCCACTAGGCATTTTCTCCAGCGTAGTAGTAGTAATCCTTTCTGCTATAGGCACAAGGCTTGAAATTTTGAAGGAGGGGGGGGGGGCTAATCAATTACATTGAACCCAGAGCTCAACTGTGACTTATTTCATAAACTCAGAAAGGATGAAATGCAAAGAAGAATTTGGCAAAATTTGAACTCACAATGTAAAGATGGAAAAAATACTTAGTAGCATTTTGTTCTGATAGCTTACCACCCTCCTACTACTACTACTACTACTACTACTAATAATAATAATAATAATAATAATCCTGATGTGCTACCAGGCAATGGCTCTCATAGCTTCTGGTCTTAATTGATTGGAAGTGTTAACATGTACATGTTTTGTCTTGGTGCAAAAGATGGGCTACAGCAAATATTCTGATCAATATCACAGATTTGCTTGTCAGTTGATTGACCATAACCAGTTGAGCATGTCCCTTAGTGGCTGACGATATGTGAATGTCTGATCAGGAGCAGGAGTAGTGGGGGAGCATCATAGCCATGTATTGAGAGGAATTCTTTGGGGTTTGAATAATTCACCTCTGGTAACATGCGTGTTTTGTTCATCATCCTCAAACAACCCTTATTCAGGGACCTTTTGAGCAGGATGGGCTACTGAACCTGAAAATTGTAACTGGGCCTCACCTGCAAGATCATGTGCAGTTTATCTCAATATGAGATCACCATGTCATGCACATATGGTTTGTGATGCATGTGCCTGCTGTACCCTTATCAGACAGGTAGTCATGATGGGTATATTGGGCTTTGTATATTTGTACCTCAGTGTCACTTTGATGGCATGCGCTGCTCTCTCATTCAATAATAATAATATGAGATTCAGGTTTGAAAGATGTGCCAAAAGAGCCTTGAAGGGAGGAATAATATTTCAGAACAACAAAATTTTAGTAAGTAGTAAAGAAGACAGGACCTCTGGTCTCTTCAGGGAAATGATCTTGCTCAACATGCAGAAAAGAAGTAGGTATAATCTCCATACACTGTCTAGTAAGAAAACATAAGCTTTGTATGTGACAGATGCACTGGAGAAGAATGTCCAACCAGCACACTGGAAACACAATTCTACTCAATGCCCAGATAGCTCACTAGAAGTAGTTGATAGCTTTTGTTACCTAGCAGATCAAATTAGCAAGGAAGGTGGTTGCTCTGAAAGTATAGTAGCCAGAGTAAGAATGGGTTGGATAAAGTTCAGAGAGCTACTATCATTGTTGGTAACAAAGGTTTTTAATGTTGCATGGTAGTGAAACATGAAACTTGAAGGCAGAGGACTTGAGAAGACTAGAAAGCAATGGAAGTGAGCATGCTCTGTTGGATGTGCAATGTAAATATATATGAACAACATAGTACAAATATGCTGAGAGTAAAAAGCTGGGTATAAGAGGAACCAGATGTAGTGTGCAAAGAAAGAAGACTGTGTTGGTATGGACATGTAATGCATATGGATGAGGACAGCTGTACAAAGAAGTATTGATCACTTAAGCTGAATGAAGTTTGCAGAAGAGGGAGAGCCAGGAAGACATGGGACAAAGTGAAGGATGACCTCAGGACCTTGAATCTCATAGAGAAGTTGACAAAGGACAGAGATGACTGGTGATATGCAGTTCTCAAGAAAACCCACCCACCTTAGCAAAACTGAATTCTAAAAGTACTGTATATATATATATATATATATATATATATATACAAAGAAATATGTTCTCCAACATGCAATGAAATGGGTAGAACCCTAGTAAGATGGAAAAAAACTTGCCAGGAATCAGCTACTGGAATCGAACTACTGTCCCTCACGACCCTGGCAGAGTGATCTCCCACCCACTAAGCTAGACTGACTTCTGACAAATTTTCCATCGAAAATTACCGCTATAAAGATAGTTTATAAATATATGATCAGTTATGTAAACAAACATTTACAGAAGCCAGTCTAGCTTAGTGGGAGAGCACTCTGCCAGAGTCATGAGGGACACTGGTTCAATTCCAATGGATGATTCCTGGAAATTTTTTCCATCTTCCTAGGGTTCTACCTATTTCATTGCTGATTTCACGGCTAACCTGCGTTGGAGAATTTATTTCTTCATATATTTCTATTCACTTCAACGCATCTAAATGTAAATGTTTGTTTACATAACTGATCACATATATATATATATATATGTACAAATGGGCCCTTCACTCAATCACCTCCTCAAATAACATCCCTCCACCCAATATCTCTCTAACTGCAGGTCTCCCTTGCTACCCATTATCATTTCACTTGTCATCTATTCTTCATGCATTAATACTATTCTATCCACCTACACTTTATATAGATCACTCACTGCTGCCACCACCACCACCACCACCACTGAGCCATTAAATTATCTCTCCTCTCCCACCACCATGTGACTCTTACTCTCCTCATACACTATGTTTACCTCTCTCCCCTCCACTCCTGCAACCTACACATGTCATCTCTCTCTCACTCTCTCTCATCCTTCCCCAGTCAATCAGGATTACCATCTTGGCACTCTTAATTGCAGCACAAGATCAAAGCCTCCCTACCTAAAACACATAATGAAGCAGAATACAATAAATAACTGTAGAATACATCATGATGGGGAAGAAACAATATATAATATTGTCTCTGGTGACCCAGTCCTGGCCAAGAAACAATATTTCCACAGACATGACAGTGTTGGGACTTACATACACTGGAAGTTATACCAAAACTATGAAATGCCAACATAAAAGAGATAGTATAGGTATACCCCAGAAAAGGTGTCAGAAAATGACAATGTAACCACATTCTGGTCTATGCCAAGACACACAGATAAGAAGATTAAGATTAATCAGCCTGATATTGTTGCCAAGGACTACCAATAAAAAAAAAAATGCCTCCTGATTGACATATCAGTCCCAAAAGATGACAATATCTCTGAAAGAAACAGAGAAACTATCAAAATACAAAGATCTAGAAATAGAAATAACCTGAATGTGGGGACCTGAAAACAGAATCCCTATAATAATAGGTGCTTTACGTATGGTAAAAAAATATGAAGACGAGTACATGGCCAAAACCCCAGGACTTTACAAATATATATAAGCACGGCACACATCTTATGTAGAGCACTTTCAATACAATAAAAATAACATCACCAAAACAAACCACAGAATATACCCAAGGCACACAGAATTGCACTCAATAGTATAGTGAGAACATGGAATGAAAATAAGACTAACTGAAAAACAATAACAATAAACCTAATATAGGCACAAGGCCTGAAATTTTGGAGGAGGGAGTAGTTGATTACATCAACCCCCAATATTTGACTTATTAACCCTGAAAGAATGAAAGGCAAAGTCAACCTAGGCAGAATTTGGACACAAAATGTAAAGTCTGAAGAAATGTTGCTAAGCATTTTTCCTGCTGCGCTAACGACTCTGCCAGCTCACTGCTTTAACAATAATAATAATCCTTTTTACTATAGGGACAAGACCTGAAATTTTCACAGGGTGGGAGGTAGTCAATTACATCGACCCCAGTAGTTATTTCATTGACCCCAAAAGGATCTGAACTCAGAATGTAAAGATGGATAAAATGCCACTCAGTATTTTGTCCACCATGCTAACAATTCTGCCAACTCACTGCTTTAACAATATAATAATAATAATAATGATTTCTATACTGGGCACGAAGGCCCGAAATTTTTTGGGGAGGGGAGTAGTCGATTTTATCGAC
>JAOPUL010003319.1:8934532-8949874 GCA_027564515.1 Octopus rubescens | reverse complement strand
AGATAGATAGATAGATAGATAGATAGATAGATAGATAGATAGATAGATAGATAGATAGATAGATAGATAGAAAACAACCATTAAGGGTCATTTGTTGGTAGTATACTGCAGGTATGTATATATATATATAAGGGTACCAAATCCAAGATTAACCATAGATCCGACTCTGGATTTGGTTCCAGGTGTGGCGTAGGTATAAAAGAAGAACACGGATGATGTTTAAAATTTACTACAGCTGTTTCGGTACCATTGTATTGATGCATTTATAGATTACATCATAACAAAGATCCACCATGGTCAGGTAAAACCTAGATGACCTATTCAATTGTTAGTTTTTGAATAGGTCTTCTTCTTGGTTTTACCTTGCCTGTTTCTACATGTTTAAAAGTTCACCCGAGGATGGTGTTTCTATGCGATGATGTAATCTATGAATGCATCAATGAATTACTACCCGAAGTGAATTGTAGTAAATTTTAAACCCCATTTATGTTCTTTTATATATACACAGGCATGACATAAGTAAGTAGACATCCCATAAAACATCGTTTTGTGTTTAGTTTAACTTGAGAAAGTTTATATTCTTAATTAATTGACATTTTTATGTTTCAGGTTCTATATGTAACTGTTTGATAATGCCATGTACAAAAGAAGCCTGAGAAATGTCTGAATTTCAAAGAGGCCGTATTGTGGGTCAATTGGAAGGTGGACTTAGCGTAAAATCGCAGAAAATCTTAGGATCCCGCTTTTTACAGTTAATAGAGCGATTGTGTAATTCGCCAGAGAATGGAACCAGTCCACATCACCTCACGCAGGTGACAAGGACCCTCTGTCAGGACCCTTCGCTTTGTTAAGAAGAGTGTGGGGGATAATACTCGTTGCAACGCCTCTGACATAGCAGAACAAGTTGATGTCAGTCCTAGAACAGTTGTCAGGTAGATCCACAAACTTGGCTACTATGGCAGAGCTGCAAAAAGGAAGCCACTACTTCGACCAGCCAATATCAAGCGGAGAAAAGATTGGGTCAGTGAGATGGTGGAGTGGCCAATAGCATTTTGGAAAACTGTCATATTCTCTGATGAGTCAAGATTTGCTGTGTTTTCTGACAGTGGTCGAGTGTGGATCTGGAGACTGTGATCAAGAATTTGACATGAAAAGATTGCAGCCAATAATGAAACACAGTAGCTATTCTGTGGTGGTCTGGGGAGCAATTTTGAGTAATGAGGGTAACGTAAACTCAGATAGATATCTGTCCATATTGCAGAAAGGACTCCATCCAAACTTCTCCAGTAGTGAAATGGTTAAAGAAGACTCTTTATTTATGGAAGATGGAGCTCCTTGTCACACAACTAAAAAGACCCAATATTGGTTGGAAGAGAATGGCTTTAAAAAGCTTCCATGACCAATCCAGTCACCAGATATGAACCCTATTGAACACCTCTAGGGCATAATGGACAGGATACTCCATAAAAAGAACAAGAAAGCATCCTGAAAGCCAGAACTTTTGAGATTACTGCATGAAACTTGGCAAGAAAATTCCTCAAGAGAATATTCATCATCTGATCAGTAGCATTCCTAATAGGGTCCTTGCATTGAAAAATGCAAAGGGTATGTCTACTAAATATTAGATATTCACATTATAATAATTAATAAATAATTTGAATGTATCATTTCAGATTTAAATAAATTTTAACGATTTTAAGGGTGTCTATTTACATCTATCATGTCTGTGTACATAGTCTGTATTTGGGTACAGTTGAAAGAGACTATTCTAGAGGATATTCAAACAATTCATACAAAATTTTGAATATGTAGGCCATGTGATCCATGATAGTATAAATATATAATATAAAATTATGATGTCACTTTATTTTAGTTTCTTTGTTATTAATGTTTTTTTTGTTGGTAAAACCAAATGCATGCATAGAAAAACAAACATTAATGCATTTAATAGAATTTCAATATTTTGTATATTTATCAAGGCAGTGAGCTGGCAGAATCGTTAGTGTGTCGGGAAAACTGCATCGCAGCATTTCTTCCAACTTTACATTCCGAGTTCAAATTCTGCCGAGGTCAACTCTACCTTTCCTCCTTTTGGAGTCGATAAAATAAGTACCAGTTGAGCATTAGGGTCAATGTAATCAACTTAACCACTCTCCTGAAATTACTGGCCTTGTGCCAAAATTTGAAACCAATATTTTTTATGCTTATAATTTTCCTATTAACATATAGGTTGAATAGGTATACGAATTTAGAAATTTACAGTAATCCTTGGGGGTTAATATTTTATAATTTGTTTTGTGGTTGGATGTGTTACTGTTCTTACTATTTATAATTGCCGTCATGGATACTTTTGCAATTTTCTGTTATTGGTAGTTAGCAACCATACTACCATGTTACCTATATATGTACATTCACATTACTCACATGCTTCTATGCTTTTCAGTACATGTACACCATATAGAAAGTTAAAGTGTCAGATACAATCAATAAAGCTTAATTTGATACTGATAAAATCTTGTCCTTTCCTTGCATAAACCAGAAGTGTATTATTGAGTGGTTTCATATTCATGGTGACCAGTTTAAAGTGTTGAGCTAGTGTTATTATCCTAAAGCCAGTGTGAAAATGATTTGAAACCTTTTTGTCCTGACATTAATTAAGTATCACTTACACAAACTAATTATAACCTGGCAGCCAATTTTCTTTACTTTGAAAGGAGGGTTGGGGTGGGGGATTAAATATCTGGGACATCAATCCATTGGCAAGTGTGCTGTCGTAATTATTTTGATTAATTCTGTCTTTCGTGGAGATCATCAAGGATCATGTTTTTTAAAATGTATTTTCTGTTTTTTTTTAATCCCTCACTCCCTTTTTTTTTTTGTACCAGCTTCATCTTTTCAATATTGTTGCTGGAGTGTTGGTTTTATTTTTTCTGTTTATAGCCAACATTGATTCCTGTGATGTGTCCTGCCTGCTACTATTCTCTAATCCACTGTCTCTTTCTTCTTGGATCTCTTTACTCTGTGAAAGAAGCAAAATTAGCTGAAAGCTGCATCATGCTTGCTATATGGCCATTAAAGCTGATATAGCTATCCAGTTAGTAATGTTACTAAGCTCCATTGCAAATGAAAGAAAATTAGTTTATTTTCAGATGAATTTATAATATCATCTTGTTGGTATCAGTTTTCAAAATGTATTACAAATTACATAAACTGCTGCTACTAAATCTAATTCAGATCTTAGAACTTAACTATCTCCTATGAAGCTATCTATGAAACTTTTATAAAGATATCTGGACTTGTAAGATTTCCCCACTTTTTGCAGTGAAATCCAGAACAACAGTTATCATTACAGTATGTAGGAGAAATTTAATTTGATCCAATTCATTATCCATTCACAGGTGCTTTTAATTAAAGACTCCTTTTTTTATTCAAGTGTGAAATTATTATTATTAATTAATAATAATTTCAAATTTTGGCACAAGGCCAGCAGGAAAGTCGATTATATTGATCTCAGTACTCAACTGGTACTTATTTTATTGACCCCAAAAGGATGAAATGTTAAGTCAACCTTAGCGGAATAATAATAATGGTTTCAAATTTTGGCACAAAGCCCTCAATTTTGGGAGAGGAGCTAAGTTGATTAAATCTACCCCTATGTTCAACTGGTACTTACTTTATCGACCCCAAAAGGATGAAAGGCAAAATTGACCTCGCCAGAATTTGAACTCAGAATGTAAACACAGATAAAATACTGCTAAGCATATAATAATAACTAGCTATAACCGTGGAAATTTCATGGTGAATACAACATTTTTTAGATGTTTGTAAGTTTATATAGAGCCATAAAAATGAGTGTTCCTTTATAAATTGTATATTCTGCATTATTTTAATTTGAAAACACCTTTCAGTTCTTCTGGATTCCCATTATCTCAGCAGTTCAGAGGTTCATTTATAAATCTAAGAGCTTCACAATGATTACAGAGAATATTCATGTCACCAATGTTGTAGTTTTCAACCTTATGTTTACAGTTTTTTTTTACATTCTCTCTCATTTTCATTTTCATTTTTATCTTGAATACTTCCCCTTATCTGTTCTAAATACTCAATCTATACTCTTTGATTCATATTTTCTATTCTACATGCTGATGCTCTGGTGCTTGTTCTAGTGATTTAACCCTCTACTACTCTTTATGTCGTTGCCATCTCATTCTTTCTCTTGTTAGGGTTTGACTCCTCTTGTGAATTTGGGCATTCAGTTCCTGATGAAGATGATATTTTAGCTTGAAGTCAAGTTTTTTGGAGGTCAAGGAAAGTTTTCTTGTTATCCAGTTGTTGCAACTCTTTTTCACTTTTGGCAAAAAAATATAAATAAAAAATTTGATGTTTTCTTGTCTGAAAGCCAAACATTTCTTGACAAGTTTCAGTGATAAATTTCTTCAACACTTTCCAATGAGTGGTGACTGACTTTGGAGAACTACTGGGTAGCTTTTTATTTTTTGCTATAAATTCTTGAAATACAAGCTGTTTTGTTGAATCACAGAAGCCATCAATGTTGAATTTCTATATCTTGTACTTAGTTCCAAAACATTTTTTGACTTTGAAGTTCAGTTTAATCCTTGAACAGATCAAATGATAGTCTGTTCAATAGTCACTTATACCTGTAAGTGTTTAGAAGTAACAGCACATCCTTTTGGTCACTAGATATCACAATTATGTAGTCTAACAGATGCATGTGTCTGAAGTGAAGATGTTACTAGGCGACTTTGAACTTGTTTTTCTGCCAAAGGATAATTTTGTAATGATCAGATTGTGTTTGACATATCCAAAACCATTCTTTCCAATGATTCTCTTTAACCCCTTTGTTACCATATTTCTGTTGAGATACACTGTCTTTGTTTTAATTAATTTTAAAAATGATGAAAAATTTAGTAAAATAACTTAGTCATTATTAAGCTAATGGTTAGAACATACATGAACAAGAAATTTTGATGGAAGGTTTTAATTTAAATCACTTTGAAACAGGAAATTTGTATCACAGAATCAGGGGTGGTCTTGGGTAGGTTGGTATCAAAAGGGCTAAGAGTCTTTTGCCTCATCCTTGTTTGTTCTGGATGTGGCAGAAAGGATGAAATCCAACTGGATAAAGAAGTTGTCTTTCTGTGCACCAACAGCATCCAAAGTTAGAACATAGACATTAATAATTGCTATGTTTGGCTTCTGTATATTGAAGACAAAATATCATTAGCTGTTTATTGGTGTTGACTGGGAGTTCTGATAGCTTTAAAAAAAAGAGCCATCTTGATGGCACAGTCAATACCATATATTCTTGAATCTTTTCCATATTCCTTCCAGAAAGAGATGCTCCCGCCATGTTCTTTTTTCAGCTGTCCTCTTGCTTTCCTGGTCTCACTGACAATGATGATGCCAATGTTGAATCTTTGAAATTCATGAGAAACCAGAGCAGTTTTTCCTTCTGCTGGTTGCTCAGCTCTTTCATTGTTTATCACGGTTCAAACGTTTTTAAGTTCCAATTTTCATGATTTTCATTTTTGGATCACAAGAAATGATGGACCCATTGAATGTAGTTGTCCAGGTACATAATATCAAAGCAACTATGTTCAAGGCATCAATCTATCCCCTTCCCAATTCAGGGTGGGCAGAATGGGTCCTCAAAAGAGCTGCTCACTCACGGAAGCAACTGAAAATTCCTCTGGCTTCCATCCAAGACAATGTAACAACTGAATCAATCTTCCTTACATCCTAAGAGCCTCCAAATTCACAATCCTGCCTCCTTCCTTCTTTGCTGATTGCCACAAGGCATTGACCACAAAGCTCAAGATAGCTCTGCTTGGCTTTGTTTGATGTGAGGATGCTGCTGCATGCCTACAAATATGATGACCTCACAAGGTTGTGGTGGAGGCTCCACACTAAGTGCAATCCACTGCTACTCAAAACCTCAACAGTGGAACAGACAGAGAATGGGAGTATCATCACTCAATGACTGAGAAGCTAGATGAAGACTGCAGCATCTCCTCAACCTCCAATCATTTTTATAATTTCCTTGTCATTAGGATCAACTTGAGAAGTTAACATACCTAAATAATTGGTTAAAATAAAATATTACAATAACAAGGAAAAAGAAAATTTTAATTTTTTTTTTTCTTCTTAATAGTGATTAATAAAAAATAGGACCTTAACTATATTCAGTAGTTTCTGATTACCAAAGTGGACACTTAAGTAATAATCAATCAAACAAACAAACTGGATAGAAACATGGAACCTAAATTTGTGGTACTTCATGTTGGATGATGAGAATTATAATAGTGGGAAGTATTTCTAATAGATAATGAAAGAATTGTAGTGAATTAAACAATTATTTGAACTCACAACTTACTTTAAAAACAAACAAATTATTAGACAATCTATACAAGTATCAATAATTAAACAAGTTATAAAAAGGATATTCAGTTCACCATTCATATAATAACAGTAAATTACATATTTCAACATCAGAAAATAATGAATATATTTTTATGTTTTATGAACTAAAATGTTTGTGGCTGTGTGGTAAGAAGCTTGCTTCCCAACCACATAGTTCCGGGTTCAGTCTCACTGTGTGGCACCTTGGGCCAACCAAAGCCTTGTGAGTGGATTTGGTAGACGGAAACTGAAAGAAACCCGTTGTATATATATGTATATATCTATGTGTGTGTGTGTCTTTGTGTCTGTGTTTGTCACCCACCACTGCTTGACAACCAGTGTTGGTTAGTTTATGTCCCCATAACTTAGCGGTTCAGCAAAAGAGATCGATATTATAAGTACTAGGCTTGAAACAAGTACTGGGGTCGATTCATTCGACTAAAAATTCAAGGTGATGCCCCAGCATGGCTGCAGTCTGATGACTGAAACAAGTAAAAGATAAAAGATACTTCAATGAAAACTGAGCACTTACACTTTTTTGAAAAGATTACGGTAGGTTATGATTTTGAGTTTCTCCAAAATTAGATAAATTCCACATTTGATGAAAAAGGCTTCATTCTGTAGCAGTGCTTCATTAAGAAGTAAAAGATTTCCAGAACTGTATGAAACAAAACAAAAAACATTTACAACCTCAACTTAGTAAGCAGATTTAAAAGAATCTTAAACAATTAGGAGAGCTGTTCAAAATGATAAGCATTGAGCAGATTAATATAAACTTTATCTTAAGGTTTAGTATTATGTTTTTATAACTAATTGGAATGAACATTTTCTAATTTATTAATTTCTTTTGCAGAAACTGGTACCAATTCTTTTTAATTACATACCAGACACACAAACATATATAAAATATTATCCCAAATTAAAAAAAATATTTTCTTTTTTTTTCTTTAATGCAATTTTATTCACACTTCTGTTCCAAATGTCACTTTCAAAATGATGCAAATGATTTTTTTTTTTCAGAAAAAGATGCCTCATTTAGTATATTTCTTCATCTGCTAGTTCTCCAACATTCCATTTTCATTTAGTTCATAGAGAGCTAGACAAGCAAACCTGTGTTTCACTGCCTCACATACTAATAACATAGAAATTATAGGGCAGTAGTGAGATGGTGTACACAGCCAAATACCATATATATTTAGTTCCCCTACTCTATGTTCTGAATTTAAATTCTGCTAGGCTTAACTTTGTTTTGCATCCCTCTAAGGTTAATAAATTAAGTATCAGCATTAAATTGAGTGAATTTTAATTGGCTACCCTCCACTCTGCAAATATTCTTCTTCAACAGTAAAAGCCAAATACTTACCTCACTGCTTTGGCTACATCAGAAAATTGTAACAAATCATATCGTTCCAAAACATCACGTTTAGGCATATATCCCTGGCAAAATACAATGCATACAAATATAAGCATGGATTAGATGTCTTCAATGAGGACAAGACAACTAAGAGTCACTCAACTATACACACACACAATTGCTATACATATCAAGAAAACAGTCTTGTAACTACAGCCTCCCTACACATGAATAACATACAACTAAAGCCTTCAAAGTTTCTACAAATGAGAGATCATGAATGATGATATCCCACTGCGATCTCATCTGTATCGTGTAACCTAATCTGCATCCCAAAGATTGAGCTTCCTCTTCAGGGACAAAAAACACTTGATCAGTAACTTACCCTTCACAAAGTTCAAGACCCACAAATCTCTGGTATGATGCTGCTTCTGCAGCTACACATACAAACATCTAACACAACAACCAAATAAAGGTCCTTTAGATTCACTCACCAACATGCAGCAATCGATAGCTCATTGTTTCTTCTGACACATCACTAAAGAATCCACTCTAAACATTTTGCTTAATTACAAGGACCAGCTGAAAAGTTCATAGGCTGACCAAGATACTCTCATGGAATGTGACCAACTGAGGTATATTTTTCAACATAGTCCCTCTTGCAGTCCACACACTTCTTCCATTGGTGTTGCAGTGCTTGGATCTCATTGGTGAAGAAGCTTTCATCCTGTTGGTCAAAAAAGTATATCAACAGCAGCAGATACGACGTCATCATCACTCCAATACAGGTTCACAGCCAAATATTTTTTTATGTTGGGGAACAGATGATAGTCAGATGAGGCGGGGTGGCAAATCAGAAGTATAGGGAGAGTGTTCAACCAGTTCAAAGCCACAGTCACGCAAAGCACCCATTGAAACCTAAGACTTGTGTGCTGGAGCATTTTCCTGATAAAACAAGACACCAGTTTTCCTTGATGTTTGTAACTGCCTCAGCAAGTTGGCATAATACTCTCCATTGATGGTGTGGCCCTTTTGAAGATAGTCAATAAACACAAGGCTTTTTGCATCCCCCAAAACTGAGGCCATCATCTTCTCTGCAGATGAAATAACCTTGGCCTTCTTTGGAGCAGGTGAGAAGGGGTGTTTCCATTGCATGGATTATCTCTTTGTCTCTGGCTTAAAGTGATGAATCCAACACTCATCCTGGGTTAGGAAAAATTCAAGAAAACCAGCTGGATCTGCCTCAAACAATGTTAGATTTTACCTTGATGTGATCAGCCTGTGATTCGCTTTTGATCAAGTGTCAGAAAATGTAGCACCCACTGAGCAGAAACCTTCATCATGCAACATTCATTGTGCAGAATATTCTCAACTCTCTCACGGGATATGCTAATAGCGTTGGCTATTTGATTTATAGTTAATCGCCTGTCATCCATCACCATGTGGTGAACATGATCAATGTTTTCCTCGATGGTGGCAGTTGCAGAACGTCCAAATATTGGGTCATCTTCAAGACTTACCTTTCTCCTCCTAAATTTAGCTGCCCACTTTTGCACTGTTGATAAAGCTGGAGCTTCATCCCCTAATGTAGTAACCATATCAGCATGTACGTCCTTGGGGACTAAACTCTTTTTCTGCAGGTACTTGATAACACCACGATGGCAAATTTTGTCCATTTTCAAGAGAAGTCACTACTGGTAACTTTTGACGTCTTCTTTGAACAGTCAGATGTCAATTTATGTGGAAAGAAACAATGCAGTTATTAATAAGAAGTGTTGAAATGAATGCATGCAACATTTCACAGCTCCAGCATCCTTCATAGTCAGCCTATGAATTTTTCAGCCCACCCCTGTATTCTTTCCTAGAGTGAAAATCTCTGGAGCCATCACCCATACCTACAGTTTTCCTGTATATGTCAAACTATAGAATTTCAAACTGAATATTAACAGCATTAATCTTCATGGGTGCAAGCCTTCCTTATCTGACCAACTAATGATAACATTTTTATGACAGCTAAGACACAATCTAAAGCAGGTATCTATGTCAAATTCATATTATTTATATTATTTTAGACTAATCATAATCTGAAATTATCGCTTCATTGAAGAAATATTTGAGATTATTTTAAAATGGTTTTAATTGAAAAAACAACCACAATTATAGAAACAGAATAATTCTTATCTTTTTACTGTTTTTATCCTCATTTCATAAAATGTTTGCTTTACTGGATTTTTCTTTACCTTGAACAGTTCAAATATTTCAAAAAACAAAACATTTTCCATTTATCTATTAAAATACAAAGTAGTAAACTCACCAATAACATTTTCACTGGAAGCAAATAAATAAGAATCAAACGTTTGTTCCCTCTGCTTTCTTTATGACATCTCTCAAAGGCAAATGTTAGGTATTCTTCAGCTAGAAACATAAAATAAAAGCAATACTGATTACTAAGCAATATCAATTACTATCACAAAATGAAATATAATATTAAGAATTAATATTTAACGCCATTTAAATGTGGCTATTCTATATATTGCAAGCAGAGATGGACTGAGGCTATGACCGGCGATGAGTATCCATCACTGAGGATAGTCAAATAAGACTGAAATCATGTGATATGGTGGTCTCTGAGCAGAGATAGTGAGGAGTTCACTCCCCGCTTGCCGTAAAAATCGAGCACGAAACGCACTGAATAATCAGATAGAAGAGGCATCTTCTTGGGGTTAAAACAGCAGTATTTTCTTTTCTTAAAGAATAGCGACATTTAAGTGGCGTTAAATATTAATTCTCAGTATAAATATTGCTTACATCTCTAATCGAGATTTCTTAGCAGACTAGTTTGCTAAATATAATATTGCTCACTTCTAAATAAATACTTGCTGGTAAATGTAGGAGTTGTATAAATGTAGTATAGATATATTCTAAGCAGAAAATAAATAGATGGAGTAATTGAGATAGAAAGGATAAAGTAGATCTAGAATAAATGCTCCTCAAGCAGGATTGACAGAGGAACAAAAGCCCTAGTTCTATGAGGTCTATGATATAGACATTGCAGAGAATTAAAGCTCATAAGCAAGCAGGTCATGGTTTGGTATCCATGATTAGATCACTAAAACAGTAACTGGCAAGAAATGTATTTCTCAGCATAGATTAGAGCATGGACAAAGGAGATGCACTAGAATGGCACAATTAGAGGCCCTAAATTGATGGACCAAGTCTTGAAAGTAGTCGAATGCATGAAATGCCAGTCATTTGAGAAGAGACTTTTCCTTTATATGTAAGGTAAGAGTAGCTAGGAGTTTAATAATGGACTCAATGCAAGAATTGAGTGCATAAAAGATGAAATAACATCTGTGGTATAGTGAGTGGATAGAGAGCCAGAACTTCAGGTGCAAATTTCTTTAAAATTTTTGAGCACATTACTTAGCAATAGAAGCCGTGATAAAATGAAGTTCATGGAATACTCAACTGACTCACAAGAAGTATTTTTTCTGTTAATGGTGTGATTTAATTGGCTATAAACAAAGTCGCTAAGTAAACAGAGATCGAAAGAAATTCAAAGAGTTATTGCTTCTGTTGGCAGCAAAATGTTTTTCATGGAGCATGAGCAAAAAGTATCATGCTGTTTGGTAACAAGACAAGGGCATGGAATGTAGGAAAACCATGAAGAGTAGAAAGAAACAAGGCAAGACTGATCCATTATGTATGCAATGTTAGCCTGAAATGAAAGCCAGAATACATATGAGCTGAGAATGTGGCTAGTCATTAAAGTTATGCATTAAAGTTATGCAGAAATGACAACAGAACTGATACGAACATTAAGTGCCATGTGCTACCAATATAGAGTGCCCAAAGCAAGTCAAGAAAACACAAAAAGAAGTTCTCAGGATGCTGGACTTCAAAGATAAGCTGATGAAATATCAAATAACTAGCAATATGTCGTATGACAAATCAGTTCAACCCATGTCAGCATGGAAACAGGTGTTAAAATGTTGCTGATGATGTTATATTATTATAATTTAAGTCAAAATATTAATAAATGGTAAAAATAAGATTTCAAGTTTTTGTTAAAATGCTTTAAAATATTAAAAAATACTGAAGTCATTCATTTCTAACACGGAAGTATATAAAATCTTGACTGAACAATAAATTCTATTTGGTAAGTAAACTAAAACTATTGGTAAACCACCTACAAATTACTAGAGGTAAGTAGTGAAACTGAGTAAGTATAACAATAGATTTGTTTCTTTTTTTAATTTTCATTTTGTGGTTTAATTCTAAAAGTGCTTCTCATTTGAGTGTCAGGAAACAAGTTAAACTGAAGAAGTAGCCATGTTCCAGGCATTCTGTTTTCATTGAGAATATTCTGTCTTTCTTTGTAAATATGGGAAACAGTGAAACCACTTTCATCATCATCATCATCATCATCCTCCTCTGTTAACGTTCGTTTTCCATGCTGGCATGGGTTGGATGGTTTGACCAGAGCTGGCAAGCCAGGGAGCTGCACCAGGTTCCAGTCTAATTTGGCTTGGTTTCTATGGCTGGATGCCCTTCCTAACGTCAACCACTTTACAGTATGTTCTGGGTGATTTAATATGCCACCGGCACAGGACTCTCAGTGCGAGTGCTCCATCATGAGTGTCTTTTATGTGGCACTGGCACAGGACTCTCAGCACAAGTGCTTTTTACGTGTACAAACAAACTCTTACTAAGGAAGTAGTATGCAAGCATATTAGAGCAATCTCACCTGATTTAAAGTCACTGTCAAACATTGCTTTTCGACCCACAAAAAACCTGGTAAGAAATGGAAAAAGAAAAATTAAAATCCCTTTAAATAGACAAGAAAAAAAAACAAGTGAATTAGATTTGATATAGTTTATTAGATACTGACAGATACAAGGACTCACAGCAGATTTACTTGTAGATTAATCTCTTCAGTAAATGTTATATTCTATATTGATTTTTAGCCACCTTTCAGCTTTGCTTAATAATTTTGTCTTCTTAATAGTATCCCACGCACAATTATTTTCTATATATTTGTACAAGTAAGAGTTATACACATGTATTCAAATAAGTTCATCAATATTAATGAATTAGATTTATGCCCACATTGAAAAACAGACATCATCATTATGGTAATGATTAAGAGGAGCTTACAGTAATATTTAATGTAAAATTGGTAGAAACAATAGTGTTGGACAAAATATCTTGCAGTATTTAGTTACAACTCCTCATGCTTTGAGTCTGAACCCTATCCAGGTTCATTTTGTTTGCTTTTCATATTTCCAGGATCAATAAAATAAGTAGCAGTCACATACCAGGATCCATCTAATACACATTCCCTAATTTGAGTCTTTACTTTAATTAATTTCTAATCAACAATTCTTAGCACACTACCTAAATGTCTTCTCTTGAAGATAACATCTAATACCAATAATTCCTAGCTAATTTAACTCTTTTCAATTCAAACTCTCCTTCAGATTATGAGAAAATAACCAGCAGATCATTGCTATTCCCCAAATCATGAACGTTTTATTTTGTTGTTTTAGACTTATAAAGAAAAGGAAACAGAAGAAACTAATGTTTTAACATAGTAAGAGGAATATTAAACTACACAACATATTTACCTGTATGTCACAAGTTGAGAAAGACTGAATTTTTCTTTTAATGGCGAACTGTCAATGGCTCGTATGAGAGGTTTACATAGATGAAGTTTATTGATCTGAAAACAAGAACATGATTTTAAAGTCGAGACAAGAACTCAATAAAAGGTTTGAATTCTGAGCACTTCCTAAGTTTAAATTAGGGTTCAAATTAAAGAGGTAATTCCAACAATTAGATTAACACACACAACAGACCATCATTATCATTTAACGTCCACTTTTCCATGCTGGCATGGATCAGATGGAATTTGTTGAAACGGATTTTCAACAGCCATATGCCCTTCTTGTCACCAACCCTCACCTTTTTACAAGCAAGGTAATATTTTCCCATGGCCAGACATATTTTTCACAGAACAACCTTGTTTGTATGACGATGATGCTCATTTACAACCATCACATGATGTCTAGACAAGGGTACACACAAACACACACATACATACATACATACACATATACACACACATAAGATAAGTTTGTGTTTTGTTCGTCTAAGCTTGTCTTATTTCGTCTCAGCTATATTGTTATGCTAGAAATGTGAAGATATGTCCTTAAATGTGAGTTTCCCACTCTACCTCGCTGTATGAAAATTTCCTCTCCCACCCTACCCTCACAGCCACCAATACGAAGGGGGTTCAAGTGCATGCACACGGGCCACTGGGCTATGTATGTATATCTGTTATCTGTTCCCCCACCTTCTACAAAGGTCCTTGCGCATATGCCACTTGGTTATAATGCCAGTCTGTCCCTGGTCTATATGCCCATCTGTCCGCTGTCCTTGTGACCGTCTGCCCCCAGTTTATATATCTCGTTCGTCCCTGGTCTATATGTCCATCTGACTAACAATCATTTGTGTGCTGGTGCCACATAAAAAGCACTCGTGACGGTGCCATGTAAAAGCACTGGTGCTAAGAGTCCGGTGTCGGTGGCACGTTAAAAGCACCCAGCACACTCTGTAAAGTGGTTGACATTGGGAAGGGCATCCAGCCGTGGAAACCAAGCCAAATCAGACTGGAACCTGATGCAGCCACCCACCCCTACCCAAGTTTGCCAGCTCCGGTCAAACCATCCAACCCATGAAAGCATGGAAAACAGACGTTAAAGGAGGATGATGATGACGATTATATATATATATCATCATCATCATCATCCTTTAATATATATATATATTACTACAGATTTTAGTAGAAGACACTTTCCCAAATGCCATGCAGTGGGACTGAACCCAAGACCCAATGGTTAGAAAGCAAGATTCCTAACCACACAGCCACACTTAACCAATGTAATGATAATAAACCCAACAATTAGGAAATCCATTCATTCTAAGCAGTGTAGGCTACCAAACTACAAGTTACCTTCCATTTAATTAGATGATCTCTCACTCACTTATATACTCTTATGCTCTGCTATTATACAGCAACATTTAAAAGAGTTCAGTGCCACTGATAAGAAATTCATTCAAGACATTTTCAACTAAGCAGCTGATGCCATATCTACTTGGTCTTTGCAACTTAAATACATGAAATTTGAGGGCAATACTTTTATAGTTAGATGTTGTATCTACCTTTCTAACTAACTAATATCTCATGAAAAAGATACATGCATTTTAATGAGACAACTAGTGTATAGCGCACTATCTTTTGTCTTTTAATTGCTTCAGTCATTAGACTGCAACCATGCTGGGGCGCCACCTTGAAGAATATTTTAGCTGAATGAATCGACCCCAGTACTTTTTTTTTAAGCCTGGTACTTATTCTACCAGTCTCATTTGCTGAACCACAAAGTTACAGGGATGTAAACACACCAACACCAGTTATGAAGCAGTGGTGGGGGACAAACACAGACACAAAGACATACACACACACACACACACACACACACACACACACACACACACACACACACACA
>JAOPUL010003319.1:8885256-8905398 GCA_027564515.1 Octopus rubescens | reverse complement strand
ATACACATATATTTATACATACATGCAACAGATCTACACACACACACAAATATCCTTTAGATTTATACCATCTGTTTGTGAAGTTCACAGAAAAGATTTACACTGTTAAGAAAAGTGAATTCACATAAAAGAATTATAATGATTCATTGGAAACTTATACAATATTTTTAAACAGTATTCAAAATATCTTTTGTCTATTATAAAACTGAAAAACTTTCTCAGCTTGATTTTATTAATTTTTCTATGCATTTTGTAAAACAGATAATAACTAGCAATATTTTAGAAATTTCTGTCAACTTATAAAACTTGTTTTTCCCACCCATTTAAATTTCCTTGGGGAATATATTTTTATCTTTAGATAGTGAATCAGTGGCCAGTTCTCTTCAAATGAGGGTGTTATTAACTATAGTTCTTTGTAATTCTTCCATGGATAGGAAGTTGGCAAAACATTTCTGCCAAGAATCTAGTGGCCACATCGTGTGAGTCCAGCTGCAAAGAAACGGCTGCATCATGTGAGTCCTGCTGCAAAGAAGCGGCTGCACCAAGTAACTCTTGTTGCAAAGAAGTGGCCGCACCCAGTGAGTCCTGTTGCAAAGAAGCAGCAGCATCGAGAGAGTCCTGTTGCAAAGAAGCAGATCTCATCGAGAGTCTTGTTGCAAAGAAGTGGCCACATTGAGAGAGTCTTGTTGCAAAGAAGCGGCCGCATCGAGAGAGTCCTATTGCAAAGAAGTGAGTGAATCAAGAGATTCCTGTTGCAAAGAAGCGGCCACATCAAGAGACTCCTGCTGCAAAGAAGCAGCCACACTGAGAGAGTCCTGTTGCAAAGAAGTGGTCATATTGAGAGAGTCCTGTTGCAAAGAAGTGGCTGCATCGAGAGAATCTTGGTGAAAAGAAGCAGCCACATCGAGTGAGTTCTGTGCAAAGAAGTGGCTGCCCCTGGTCCTTATATCTGTCTGAACCCTTGTATACATGTCCGCCTGTCCCCGGTCTATGTGTCTCGTTTGTCCCTAGCCTACGTGTCTCATCTGTCCCCGGGCTATATGTCTCGTCTGTCCCAGGGCTATATGTCTCATCTGCCCCTGGTCTATATGTTTCATTTGTCCCCGGGTTATGTGTCTCATCTGTCCCCGGTCTATATGTCTCGTCTGCCCATATGTCCGTGAGAATCTGGTTGCCGGTGGCATGTTAAAAGCACCCAGCACACACTGTAAGGTGGTTGGTGTTAGGAAGGGTATCCAGCCATAGAAACCATTCCAAATCAGACTGGAACCTGGTGCAGCCCCCAGCCTGCCAGCTCCGGTCAAACTGTCCAACCCATGCCAGCATGGAAAACGAACGTTAAAGGATGATGATGATGACGATGAATCCTTTTTCAGTCCTTATATTGTTTTTGGAGCAAGATACTTAATATGTCACCTGGATTAACAATGCCACTGTGCAACCCTTGGGTGTCTTTAGTGGAGTTGGCTATATTTCATGGATTAGGACCAGGACTTCAGTCTCAGGATAATCCAATATCTCAAAGTACTTCTCCCTACTGCAATAACCAATGAGTCACAGTTTCTTCCCCACTCTTCCCTCATTAGTGTTGGAGGCCCTTCAAATGATCATGGAAACAATGCTTTCCCCTCTGATTAAGCAAAAGTACTACTGAAATATTAAGGGGAACTAAAATATAACTTAGTATACAATAAAATATTGCATAGATTCAATTTCAGTACTATGAAATGTTGTGTAAAAGCCACACCATCAGTTTTCAACAGAGTAGGAACATCTGCAATGTTTGTTTACAAAATAGGCACAAAGCCAGAAATTCAGAGAGGGGGATTAGCTAATTAAATTGACCTCTGTACTGGACTGGTAGCTTATTTTATTGACCACAGCAGGAGGAAGGAAGTGGTATAGAGGTTAGTGCAGGAGCTGGTAAGAATGGGGTTCACAGTTGACTTTGGTAATATTTAAACTCAGAGCTGTAACTAAAGACCTTAAACATTTTGTCCAAGACGCTAATGATTCTGCCGAAACTAGCCTAATATATGTAATAACAAAAGAATGATCTATTCTTGACCATATACGCACTCATCCAGATTTTTCTACAGGTACCACTACAGTATCTGCTCCTGAGAGCTAGTTGCATACTACATACATCCAAACTAACCATCACCCATACTGTGACCCCCATTCTCACCAGCTCCTGCACTAACCTCTATGCCATTACTTTCTTTCTCAATACATCAATTTTTCTTGTATTCTATTCACACCCACATTTGTTCAGCAGTTATTGACATACAGCAAATGACCCTGTTAAACATCAGCTGCATATCAGTGTCAGTGGGTCTATAAAGATTAACAGCACAGGCCCTCCCTTCTGACTACTCTATATCTCACTCCCATCATCATCATCATCATCATCATCATTTAACACCCGTTTTCCATGCTGACATGGGTCAGATGGTTTGACAGGAGCTGGCAAGCCGGAGGGCTGCACCAGGCTCCAGTTGTTTGTTTTGGCAAGGTTTCTACAGCTGGATGCCCTTCCTAATGCCAACCACTTTACAGAATGTACTGGGTGCTTTTTACATGGCACTAGCACCAGTGTTTCTTACATGGCACCAGCACTGGTGCGTTTCATGTGGCACCACCACCAACAGGGTCACCAAGTAACTTGCAAGACAAAGCTCCCTCACCTGGGAAGAGGGATAGGTGTCTTGCTGTAGAGTAGATACATGAATACTCCAACTGAAAAAGAAAAGTGGGTGACTTAGTAAAATAGAGAGAGTGGGTGAGTCAGAGAGTAAGATAAAGAGAGCAGTAGGGAGAGAGATGGTGGTGAAGGTGTGTCAGGACATGCCCTCAAGGGACATTGGGGGGAAAGTGGGGTGATACAGAGGTTTGGACTGGGTGAGTGGGCAGGGTAGAGGTGACAGAGGCAAATCATTGAGTGAAGTATAGGAGAGGCTGGGGGGCATGTGAGAGTATTGAGGGTGATAGCAGATAAGCAAGGTGTTAATGATGGAGAACAACACAGGGGAGAGAAGGCACAGAAAGGAGGTGAATTGTGGAGACAGTAGGCAGAGGAAGATAATGGGAAATGGAATTGGTTCAGGGTGGGGAAGGAGGTAACTGAAAAAGCAGGAGAATGTAATATGTGCCTATTCTGCTCCCAGGTGAGAGAGACGTGATGGGTCTTAGAGGATGAAAGATGGGGTTAAATGGTTGACAGAGCACAGAAGATGCAGGTGAGCATGGGTCAGAGCCCCTCCCAGACAAGCATTAACTAAGGTGGTTTAGGATATCAATTCTGGTTTGCCTTCTCTCCCCTTATGCCTAACTTTTCTCTCAATACACTAGCATTCTGTCATACATGTACACTGACACTGCACATCCAGTGGAGCATATTAACTTCATTCCTCTCTAGTCTTTGCATGTCCTCTGCATTCAACACCCATAACTCACTTCCGTGTAGCATTGCTATTTGTACACATGCATCACTCAATCTTCCTTTCATTCAGAGATAGAAACATTTGGTTGCCAACAGAGGTAAAAGCTCTCTGAATTTTCTCCATCCTATTCTTATTCTAGCAATTACTTTCCATACATCCTATCCCACTGTTAATTATGTCCCCAAGGTAGCACAAATTATCCACTCCCTCTAAAGACCCTCGAGGGTATTTGAGAAAATCAATTCCCTAAGTATCTGTAGTTTTTATGGCTCCTGTGTATCTTCCACATACAAAAACAACCTTCTCTGATAATCTTCCTATTATTCCACTGCACCTCCCGTGTGTCCATAGCTTGCACTGGGTACACAATATGGAATTCCTACCTACACCTTTCCTACATATTGAGCAGTACCATTTACCTAATGGGGGTAGGGTCCTGTTTGGTTTCTTACTTCCTAGAACCTTAGTCTTTGATAAGTTAAACTTAAGGTCCTTTGATTCTAGGTTTTGCTTCCACACCTGAAATTTCTTTTCTAGTTCTGTTACAGAATCAGCTATGAGAGCAAGATCATTAGCATATAGCAGTTGCCAGGGGCAGCCAGTCATGAATTCCTCTGTTATGGCCTGGAAGACAATGATGAATAGGAGGAGACTGAGAGCCGAACCTTGATGAATGCCTATTTGTACATTAAATTCATCACTGTACACATGGTTAACTCTCACCTTACTGACAAAACTTCTGTACATGGCCTCTACAGCTTTCACAAGCCACTTGTCTATCCTTAGCTTCCTCAGAGCCCACTATATCATGCAACAGAGTACTCTGTCAAAGGCTTTCTCCAAGTCAACAAATGCCATGCCAAGTACAATGGTTTATATATATATATATATATATATATTTATATATAATGGTTTTTGTGACATTACCTGTGCTGGTGACATGTTAAAAAAATCGCATGTCGGTGACATGTTAAAAAAATAGCATGTCTGTGATATGTTAAAAACACCCATGCTGGTGACACATTAAAAACACCCAGTACACTCTCTGGAGTGGTTGATGTTAGGAAGGGCATCTAGCTGTAGAAACCAAGCCAAAACGGACTGGAGTCTGGTTCAGCTCCCCAGCTTACCAGTCTCCAGTCAAACTGTCTAACCCATGCCAGCATGGAAAACGGAGTCTAAATGATGATGACGATATACATATATTGTATGTATATATACACACATATGGATTATGGATTTATGTATGTGTGTATGTATATTTGTGTGTATGTGTGTATAAGTGTATGTAGTAGTATTAATTTTAATATATAGGTGTATTTGTATATATGTATGTTTGTTAGTTTTAATTTCTACAAAGTTGGTAGTATGGGAGTCTAATTACTTCCAATACACAGAATGTTAAGCATGACCCTAATTACATCTCCTGTATATTTATATTTATTTTTCACTTGTCTATAATCTAATTAATTATTTCTTTTAACCTCCTGAAGAGCCCTCTAATCTATTAGTCTTAATTATTTGGTACCTTATACTGAATATTAGGGGTTGTAGTCCTAATTATTTGGTACCTAATACTGAATATTAGGGGGTGAAACTTACGTATGTAGAGGATTTATAAATTATTTTAAATTATTATCTGCAATTTTTGTTGAATTTATCAGTTTTAATATAAGGTAATGTGGGTTTTTTCTCCTTACTTGTACATTTATTTAGATTTTTGAATTTCTAATATTTACTTTACCCTTGTATTATTGGACAGTTTGTATTTTAGGTTCATTAAATTCTCTATTATTGTTTTATTAAGGAAGTGAATATGTAATCCATATCTATGCATTTATGTGTGCATGTATGTGTTTCTTTATGTATATAGGTACACATGTATATGTATGTATGTATGTATATATATATGGGTATAGATATGTATATGTTGGTATGTATGTGTAGGTGTATGGTTTAATCTGACCCATTGTTGGACGCCGCTGACATGCTTAATCCCTAATACTGTATATATATATATATATATATATATATATGACAGGCTTCTTTCAGTTACCGTCTATCAAATCCACTCACGAGGCTATAGTAGATGACAAAGGTCAATAGAAATATGGTAAGAAAAATGAATATCTTAAAGAATTTTCATCATTAAGCATGGAGAAATACATGACTGATATAAACATTTTTCAATTTTATTTTGCAAACAACCATTCTAAAAGTGACTTTTACCTTATTCTATATATGACACAGCTTCCTAACTAAAAATGTCAGCACTTTGAAACACAATTACTCTTAATAAATGGTAATAAGATTTAAATTCACTGTCATATATTTTCACTGTCAAATTTTAAAGTAATTCAATGATATTTGGTCAAATGGAATTACTTAAATGTCATAGGGGAATTCATTTTACTCTAAAAATGTTGCTGAACTTCTAGCAGAGGTTGTTTTTGTTTTTTGTTTTTTGTTTTTTTTTATATTGGTTCTACCAGTCTTCCCTAGAAGAAACAGATTTAGAACATTTTGATTTTGAACAGATAATTGCAAGTGATGTGGAGCAGAGATTATAAAGTTTATTTTTGCTTTTTGTTATTTTAGTTTTTGGTATTTTTTCCCATTGTTAAACCACATCAACTATGATATTGTTGGGGTGGTATTAATTTTTGTCTGGTGGACTGAGGTAAAGCAAGTAATAACTAGAGGTCAACATGATGACTGCAATAAGCTTTATACTAGCGAATTTTGTTTCCATAACTGGATGCCTTTCCTAACGCCAAACACTTTACAGAGTGTACTGGGTGCTTTTTATGTGGCACCATCACCAGTGCTTTTTAAGTGGCACCATCACCAGTACTTTTTAAGTGGCACTAGCACCAGTGCTTTTTGCATAGCACCAGCACCCACACCAATGCTTTTTATGTGGCACTTTGGTTTTAGGATCACAATTCTGTTGTGGTGGGAAGGTCTTCTCGAGTACAGCAATGCACAACATATCTCAGTCCTCTGTATATTCAATGATTTTAAAGATGGGATAGTATTTGAAGAAGATTCCACTGCAATTTATTGCAAATCAAGCAAATGCATAGAGACTTCCTCAAACACTGAAGAGTGATGAGAGTGTGACATGTTCAAACTGTCACACCATATTCCATACCATAAATCATTGTAGATGTACAGGAATATAGGAAGTACAAAAATGGAGAAGACAGTGGAAAGAGTACAATACGACCAAACTGTCATACTGCACCTCATACATATCACTGCATGTCAGCATGCAATAGGTTCCTAAGCTTGGCCAGTTGTTCAGTTGTAAAGACTCCCTTATTGGTGCATAAAGGCTGAGGGTTGTTCTATTGTTATGGCTTCTTGAGTTACAGGCTTTTATCCATACACCCCTCACTTCACCCACACTCTGCCATGGTGTCAGTCAAGTGTGTCTTGGGACAAGAAACTTAAAACCAATCTGTTTTGTTGCTGTTTTCTTTTTAATTATTAATTAATTTGTTAAGGAAGTGAGCTGACAGAATCATTAGCACACCAAGTAAAATGCTTAGTAGTATTTCGTTCATCTTTATGTTCTGAGTTCAAATTCCATCAAGGTTGACTTTGCATTTCATCCTTTCGGGGTCGATAAATTAAGTACTAGTTGAGTACTGGTGTCGATGTAATAGATTTAACCCCTTCCCCAAAACTGCTGCCCTTGCACCAAAATTTAAAACCATAATTAATTAATTTGTTAGAGAAGGAAGGTATAATGCCCAGGGGTGGATAAATTGAAGTGGTTGATGTCCAGGATCAGTCCACATGATCTTTGTAAACCCTCACATGTTGGAGAAATTGATGTGGATGATGTTCAGTTTGGATTTCTGTACCTGAATGTCTGCAGAGACAAATCTGGAGGAAGATTATTCCAGAGAAAAGACTAAGGACTGGACAGAGCATTTAGTGCAATCATTTAGATGTAAGACATAACAGAGTTGATTGGGTTGGAGAGATGGATGTGTTTAGTGGGATTGGGTGGGTAAATTATGCTACTAAAGCATCAGAAATCATTGAAGTATGGCATAAAAGGAGCAAAGAAGAAACAGCACAGGTTGGTTCTCAGTGACTTCTGCAGTAAAAAGCGATCTATGTGCCATACTTAATTTATAAACATCATTGAGAGGCAAGTTACTATGGTCTTCATCTCTTATAGACATGCTATGTTTAAAAACACAATATATATCAAAGGGAGAGGAAAAATCATCCCAGCAGTGGCCAGTGAGAATACCAGATGCATTTTGGCCTTTATCAATTATGTGTACTCACAGCCAGCCACATGCCTAGTTAAGGTTTGTCACCTCTGATATAGAAAACTGCAAATAATAGATTCATTGGTAATGCAAATAGCAACTCGGACAAATAAATAATCTGGTGTACACAACTGAAATAGTATTACATTAAAATATTCATTTATATATCATACTTAATATATATACACTGTTATATACACTGATACGGTGACATGTTAAAAACACTCATGCCAGTGACACATTAAAAACACTCATGTCGGTGACATGTTAAAATCACCTGTGCCGGTGACACATTAAAGGTACTCATGCTGGTGACACGTTAAAAACACCCGTGCTGGTGACACGTTAAAAACACCCATGCAGGTGACACATTAAAAACACCTGTGCCAGTGACATGTTAAAAACACCCGTGCTGGTGACACGTTAAAAACACCTGTGTCGGTGACACGTTAAAGGCACCCGGTACACTCTCTGGAGTGGTTGGTGTTAGGAAGGACATCCAGCTGTAGAAACTGAGCCAAAACGGACTGGAGTCTGGCGCAGCTCCCCAACTTGCCAGTCACCAGTCAAACCCATGCCAGCATGAAGAACGGACACTAAATGATGATGATGATGACGATGTTAAAGGCGATGAGCTGGCGGAATCGTTATTGCACCAGGCAAAATGCTTGGTGGCATGTTAAAAGCACCCAGCACACACTGTAAATGTGGTTGGCGGTAGGAAGGGCATCCAGCTGTAGAAACCAAGCCAAACCAGACGGGAGCATGGTATTAGACCCCAGCTTACCAGCTCCAGTCAAACCCTCCAACCCATGCTTGCATGGAAAAATGGACGTTAAAGGATGACGATGTGCGGATCATAATTATTACACTTTTGGAATAAAGTTTTTCAACTGGCACTTCCAAAAATTTAATAATGCTTGTGTTTAATAAGTAGTCATTATGTCTATATTAGAATCTAATATTTATTTTTAATGGCACTTATAAAACTTCATTGGTCAAACTAATGTTTTTTTATAGTTCCAAAATAAAATAAATGTTGTATAGATACTAAACCTTTTTCTTTTTTTTTTCTTTCAGAAAGAAAAACCTTACTTTTCTAAAGGTAACATCTATACAATTCCTCTAAGCCTAAGTCTCACCTCTGTGCCAGGTGGTTGCAAGCAAGTGTTGCTCTCAGTAGCCGTTTGGCTTTCTAAGACACCAACTCCAACAGAATGGATGGCACTTGAAAAGGATTTCTGCCTTAGTCCTGATTCATCCACAGGACTTCCTCCTCCTCCAAAGACTGTTACAAAGCAATCTTGTAAGTAACATCTGAGCTACATCGTGAATTGAAGAACTTAAATATGTCATTTTAATACAGTCAATATTATTTGTCTATCTGCTGATTTCAGAGATTATGTCTGTCTATATATTGTTGCTTCTATACATGGTTACTTCATCCTTTGATATTATCTCATACTAATAATAGTCATTGTTTGTTACTTGGTCATGCTACCTTATATGGAATTACTCTTTTTCCCTATCTACTACCATTAGTACATGCTCCTCCATGTCTTGCTATTTGCTACTATTACTACATCTATACAACTACAACTAATAATTCACCTCCTCTACCTTTGCATTCTACTTTTACTATTTGTCCATTTCCTTCACTTCTTATTTTTACTACTACAAGTCCTAACTCCTATCTCAAAAATTTTCAGAATTTGCTTTAGTATTACCTGTTGTATGACAAGTGATGTTGGGAATGTAGTCTTTCCAATGTGGGTAATATCAGGTAATGTTACATAGGTATGACAGTTATAGTGTATGTTGATTGCAGTATAATTGTATCTTATTGAAAACAAAATAATATATTGTCCCTGAGAATATTATCAGAGTAGTACAATATTATTGTTATTGAGAGTTGGTCAATATTATTGTCATTGATAACATACTTATTGCCAATATACAAATAAGGAATTCATTTTCTTTAATTTTGTTTTTAATTAAAAAAAAATATTGTATTCATTTCATTATTTTGTTTAATCCCTATGAAATTTTGAAAAAATAAAATTATATAGTACCTATGTAAAAATACCTCTATGACCCATGGTAGGGCAAAAATATAATACCCATCATAGGACAGTTAATGATCTAATTTGAATATAATTGAAATGACAATCTGCAGAACAGTAACAAGTTACAAAACAGAAAACTCATAAATATAAGAAATAATCATAATTAAAAAAAGAATTAATTGAGCTAAGGGGAATAACTCAAGCAATCCAATGCTAAAATTTCCCTTTTAGTTGGAGAAAGAAAACAAAACCTAGCAGTAATTGTGACACAAGCAAAAGGAAATTATACTATACTGATGAAGTCTAGTAAAACAGACGTATATAGATATCATCTTGCTTGGAAACGAAGATGAGACTTGTTGATTAATATTGTGAAATTAATTCTTAATTTCTTGAAATTATCTTGTTTATTTTGAGAGTCTTTAACAATTTCTGCTCGGATTTTGTTTTCTTTCTCCAGCTCCAAGGAAAATTTCACTTAATTGAACATTTTTTGAAATTGTTGTTCAGTGTTATTACTCTTTAATTTATTTAGAAATGATCATCCAATGCTTGACATAAACTAAATCAGTTTTTACAAAGGATATTATTAGGTCCAACCCATGACAGCATGGAAAACAGATGTTAAAGGATGATGATGATGATGATGATTATTGCTCTAATACTTACCTGTAATATACTGAGATCATTTCATCTTGATGTACCCTTCCATTATGAAAAAAATTATATTGTATCTATTCCAAAATAATCAACACTAATAATAGAAAAGTTCTGTAGATATGGCTGAGACTGTTGAATATCTAAATGCAGTATTCAGTTTTTTTTTTTAGTTCTGAGTCTTAATCTTACCAGAGTAAACTCTGCCTTTCATTCCATCAAGGTTGATGAAATAAGTAGAATTATTAATAACAATGAAAATATGTCATTAAGCAAATTAATGTTTGATTCTACTGATAAATTAATTCAGTCTTTTTGCTCTAATTTATTCTCTTCTTAATTTAAAATAATTTTCCTAATGTTTCTTCTGTTTTGTCTTTGCAGTAAGTTGTCTTCTGAACCTAATACAACCTCCTAAACTGAAGTGTCATCTTGCTCAGGCTACAGGCAAGCAATTCATTCTGTTGGAAGGTCAGTTTCTTATTACAAAAAACAAAGTCACTAGTATTCCATCTATTTTTACTTCATGTCTATTGACAGCATCAATTATTAACTGTGCAATTTAACTTTAATTCTTGTCTGGAAATGTTTTACTGTTCTCTTTAATGTTTTGGAAAATGAATGAACATCACCACTTCCATTTGTATACAACTCAAATTTATTTTGCCAGTATATGAGATTATTATCAATGTTGTACATTGAGATTCATAAACATGTTTTCAAAGCTCCTTAAGAAGGTAAAACTTGTCTAAACTAATTACTGTATAAATTAGTATTTAATTATTTTCTACATGGAACACAAGACTAGAATAGAACCATGTATGCTATTGCTAGTACAAAGAATGGCTGCACAAAACTATGATATGGAATATCTGTCAGCCTGACAAGTTACCAGAAATTTAGGAGTATCAGATCTTACTCAATGACATTGGATGTTACAGGATTGAAACACACCAAGCATTTCTGTAATATAAACCTATTCATGTTAGCATGAAAACAATATAAACTTTACTGTATTCGAAAATTTACTCTTTTCATAAAATTCTAACTTATTTCGATGCTTCCAAAATGTTTGTTTGTTTACAAAATTGTTTGAATATAAACTTTATATTAATTGATAGGAATTTTAATATAAAGTGATGTTAGACATTATAAGCACTAATCTGAGATTGACACATATAAGAGGTCCACCAATAGCAGCAATCAAATCTCTCATCTATTGTTTGTAATTTGATATTTCATCTAAAATTAAGTACCATAAATTGTTTCTCCTAATTTAACCTTTACCAGAAACAGCAACCAAATCTCCCTCATATCACATTTAGCCATCCTTACGAGAAAGGACACATTGGAAAATCTATTCTTAGATGTACTGACCAAGATCATTTGTGTTGGCATGAAGTATCTGGGAAGATAAAGTTGTACAGTTTAAAAAAAGCAGAAATCATTTTTGATATCTAATTTGAGAAGAGGGAATGTATTACTGGATCAAGTGTGAAAGACAATGATGGGGAATGGACTGATTGTAAGTTTGTAATATGAATGGGAAAGCAATTAGATGGCTGGCTCTGATATTTTGCAATATAATTTTTAGAATGTTTTTGTTGAAAGATTCATTAGTGTTACCAAAAGGGTTTGCATCAGAGACAGCCATGATGTTGTAAGAGAGAAGTGCGTTCGCATGAATGATAGCTCACTTGCAGTTAGTGATTCTGCAAAGAAAGAGGCTTGGAAGTGCCACTATGAAAGGTTGCTAAATGTAGAGAGTGCATGGGAGAAGGAGAGACTGCCTTACCTAGACCCAACAGAGGGACCAGCTATCCGTCTCAACAGTAGCCTAGTAGATAAAGTAATTAAGGATAAGAAGACAGGGAAAGCCCACGGCCCCTCAGGAATCACCGCTGAGATGCTTAAAATATCTGGCAGAGTGGGATATGTCCTAGTCACCTGTATAGCTAACCAGGTTGGTATAGCAGCATTATAATCAACTGCTACAAAGGTAAAGGTGATGCCTTAGACAGAAATAATTACAGAGGTAATTGCTGGACCAGGTGATGAAAGTTACAAAAAGGGCCATAGCTCAATTAATTATGAAGAGTGTTAGCCTAGATGAGATTCCATTTGGGTTTGTGCCAGGAAGAAGCACTACTGATGCTATCTTCCTAGTGTGGCAACTGCAGGAGAAATATCTCACCAAAAATTAACCTCTATATTTGGCTTTTATTGACCTGGAGAAAGCCTTTGATAGCCCCCCCCCACTCCCTTATTTGGTGGGCAATGCAGAAGCTAGGGATAGATGAGTGGTTGGTGTACAGGGATGTTGTCACTAAGGTGACAGTTGGCAATGAGTATAGCAAGGAATTTAGTGTACAGGTAGAACTTCATCAGGGATCAGTTCTCAGCCCCCTCTTGTTTATCATAGTCCTCCGGGCCATAACAGAGGAATTTATACTGGCTGCTCTTGGGAGCTCCTCTATGCTAATCTTATTGCTGAATCACTACCAGAACTAGAGAAGAAATTTCAGGTGTGGAAGCAAGGCCTAGAATCAAAGGGCCTTAGAGTAAATTTAGCAAAAACCAAAGTCCTAGTAAATAGGAAAACCGACAGATCACTGATCCCTTCAGGGAGATTTCCCTGCTCAATGTGTAAAGATGTTGGTAGAAACTCCATACAGTGCAAGCTATGGACACATAAGAGGTGCAGCAGTATCACAGGAAGGTTAACAGAGAAATTAGTCTTTGTGCAGATGTGCAGGTACATTAAACACTAGGAATGTACAGAAAATAGACTCTCTCAAATGTCGGGGGGAGAGGGGATCCTTAGAAGTAGTAGATAGTTTCCGTTACTTGGGCAACCAAGTTAGCAGTGGAGGAGGTAGTTCTGAAAGTGTAATTGCCAGAATAAGAATGGGTTGGGCAAAGTTCAGAGATCTGCTACCTTTGTTAGTAACAAAGAGCCTCTCCTTCAGATTGAAAGGCAGATTAGTATGATGCCTGTGTATGAACAGTTATGCTACATGGCAGTGAGATATAGGCTATGACTACTGAGGACATGCAAAGACTTGAAAGAAATAAAACCAGCATGCTCCGCTGGATGGGCAATGTCAGTGTGCATGTACGACAGAATGTAACTGATTTGAGAGAAAAAATGGGTATAAGAGGCATCAGTTGTAGTGTGCAAGAGAGAAGACTGTGCTGGTATGGTTATGTGATGTATATGGACGAGGACAACTGCATTAAGAAGTGCTAATCTCTAATTGTGGAGGGAACATGTGGAAGGGGTAGACACCAAGAAGATGTGGTTTAAAGTAGTGAAAAAAGATCTTCAGACATTGGGCCTCACAGAGATGACAACGGGCCAAGATTTCTGATGGTTTGCTGTGCTTGAGAAGACATGTCAAGCTAAGTAAAATTGCAGCTGTCCAAACTTTCTTTTATCTTTTACTTATTTCAGTCATTAGACTGTGGCCATGCTGGGGTACCGCCTTGAGGAATTTTAATCAAACTAATCGACCCCAGTACTTATTTTCTTTTTAAGCCTGGTACTTATCCTATTGATCTCTTTTGCTGAACTGCTAGGTTACAGGGACATAAACACACCAACACCGGTTATCAAGCAGTGGTTGGGGACAAACACATACACAAAGACACACACTCATATATATATCATCATCCTCCATTAATGTCTATTTTCCATGCTGGCATGGGTTGAACAGTTTAACTAGAGTTGGCAAGCCATAGAGTTGCACCAGGTTCCAATCTGATTTGGCTTGGTTTCTACAGCTGGGTGCCCTTCCTAACACCAATCACTTTGCATATATATAAACGATGGGCTTCTTTCAGTTTCCATCTACCAAATTGAATTACAAGGCTTTGGTTGGCCCGAGGCTATAGTAGAAGACACTTGCCCAAGGTGTCACGCAGAGTGACTGAACCTGGAACCATGTGGTTGGGAAGCAAGCTTCTTACCACACAGCCATGCCTGTGTTCTGACTTCAAATTCTGCTGAGGTTGACTTTGCTTTTCATCCTTTCAGGGTCGATAAGATAAGTACCACTGGAGTACTGGGTTGATCTAACTGAACCCCACCCCCACCCCCCAAAAAACTTCAGGTTTTGCACCTATAGTAGATAGGATTATTATTATTATTATTATTACTAATCAGCATCATTTCTGTTATCAGTGCACAACTCAACATATGAAGATGTGACCATATCTAATTGTTGGGTGTTACCAAGTTCCTGCCACTGGGCTACACGAAGTCCAACAGAACCCTCATGTGAACACAACAGTAAAGAATGGTAACTATCTTTTATTTTGTTTATACACTTTCTTTCTTTCCCCCATTACTGCTTCTGAACAACAACTGTTTTAATTTTGTCAGAAAAGATCTTCAGATTGTACAATATGAGTTCAATGATAATTAAGACATATTTCATATTTGGTATGAAACTGATTCAAGTATTTATACTCAATAAAAATGTCTTAACCCTTTAGCATTTAAACCGGCCACATCCGGCTAACATATTCTACCTGTTTTATGTTCAAACCAGCCAGATCTGGACTCTCATGCCTACCTTACAGTGTCATTCTAAAAATATACAATCTCATCAAAATCTCATCAAAATTTCATAGCTACAAGCTATGATTAATTCAAAACAATATGAATAAATAAACATTACATTTGACAGAGTAAAAGGGTTAAAGTAAATTGTAACTACAACTATGATCAAATAATAATTAGTGAAGTAACTATCTATGACATCATTCTTATTTTCAGTTTTTTCTTTTTTTCTTTCTTATGTGGTTCAGTAGATAATTTTTTTTTGTTTTGTTTTAGAGTTTAGGATTATATTTATGCTTCAATAAATACTTTTGTTCTAACCACTCATTGCACTGAGTGCTTTCGTTTAATTCAATGTCAGTTTGTTTTTAAAATATTATCAAAGCAAAAGATGAGTGGAAAATTAGTTTTCGCAATTTAAGTTTTTTGAAATGCAAATATAAATACAATTGAGTTTACAAACAACACCATGCATGTTGAGGAGAAATATAAAAAATATTCATTTATTATTTCTCTCTCTCTCTCTCTCTCTCTCTCTCTCTCTCTCTCTCTCTCTCTCTCTCTCTCTCTCTCTCTCTAAAACCCACGTCCCTGAACAATTAACCGAGACATTTTATTCGTATTTGATTGGGTACCATTGCGGCAGTTGTTGCTGTTCAGTTCTTTGTTTTTTGAGGCCATTTTGTTTTTGTACATATCTCTTGTGTCAGATATTCACTGCTATTTCTTTTTCTAACACCAACCATTCACTAAAGATTTCTTTTCTTTAATTCTTTCTTTTCGATTTAATTCCTTTTTCGATAAGATCCCTTAAGCGCAATTATTCTTATCCTTTTCATTATTATTATTATTATTATTATTATTATTATTATTATTATTATTATTATTGCTATTATTATTATAATAATTATTATTATTGTTGCTGTTGTTATTATTATTATTGCTATTATTATTGTTGTTGTTGTTATTATTATTATTGCTATTATTATTATTATTATTGTTGTTGTTGTTATTATTATTATTATTATTATTATTTGTTTTTGTTTTTGGTTGTAGCAAAAATATGGCTGCGGCTTTCTTCCCATCCCATCCGGCGTTTCATCTTTATCATCTTTTATTTTAGCAATTTCTCGCTTTGTTTATTTTATCATAGAAAGTGTAATTAGGGACACTGGTTCTCGCTTATTGTTTACTGCTTTTTTTTTTATTGTTTTCCTCATTTTTTTCTATTTTGACAATATTGTTTTAATTAGGTCAGCTTCCAATTAATTTTCTACACCTTTAAATATATCTTATTTTTTTTCCTTATTTACTTTTTATCATTTCTTTACTTCATCTTCTTTTTCAGTTTCCATTCCTTATTTCATCTTCCATCTTTTCTCTTTTTTATTTTCTTATTTATTCTTCTATTACTCACATTTTTTTTTATTAGTAGTATTAATAGTAATATGTGTTATTAATATTAATATTATTCGTTTTTCATTATTTCCTTTGTCAAAGATTTCCTTTGAACAGATGATTTTTTTCTCCCCCTCTGGGAAAGATCCACAACTTGTGAGCATCGGCTCCATCTAATGTCACTTTGTATTTTCATCTGACATTTATCTAAGATCTTTTCAGAAGGATTTTTCTTCAAATACTTGCAATCGTGCAGTCAGAACATCTTTCTTTTTTTTAATTTTATAATAATTAGTCTTTGCTTTAATTAAATAGTACTGTATCTAACTCTTCTAAACCCCGCAGATAGATGTATATTCCGCAGATAGATGTATTTTAACCTAATTCTCAGGTAGAATCAGCATGACTCAAGTATAACAAAGCTGGGTATTTCCATTACAATTTCTATTCATACTACAGGCTTCTACACAGTTTCCATGTGCACACTTTTGTTCATAAGACTTGAGACGATGTGAGGCTATGCTAAGTGACAGTTTCTAAGATTTCGCGCTGTAGGATTGAACTCGGTACTTCATGGCTGTGAAGCAAACTACGTTATTACTCGGCAATGCCCATAAGGCCCATTGCCCATAGATGGACCCTTCGTCTGTCAAGCTTGATCATATTTCGGCACATGTATGAATAAGTTTGGGAAAGATGTTTTGGGGAAAGCTAGCAGATCCCAACCCTGGCAAGTTCTTGCTTCTCCATGCCACTGATGTTTCTCCAAGAAAAATGCCACCGAATTGAACCGAGGTTTCTTGGTGAAACTGCTACTTTTGTTGAACATAAGGAGCGAGGATCACTTCTGTTGGTCGACCGAGAATATATGAAAAAGGAAACTTGACCTCGGTTGGATTTTAACGCATTATGCAGTAAGCTTTTATAAATACTACAAGACAAGCTATCCAATGCTTTAATGGCTCTACCAATATACCACCTTCTCACCTGTATTAAAGATCCATTAGCCTATAATACATTATCTAAGGAATATATTATATCTGATCACTAGAACATGTTTAATACATGATGAATAATATATTAGAAATATCAGCTGCGGTGTTTCATAATGATAAGCTGTTAGCGTTCCTCAAAATATTTTGTAACTAGATGAAGATTTCGAAATTTCAGCGGTGTGAATATCTAGCAAATGACTTAGTCTAAGACCGTGAGTAGATGCTGAAGCAATTACATCGATGAGGACCCGTTTTAGCTATTTGAGAACACACGAAAGCTTAACTATATTTTTCCTCTATTTATTGAGGCGTTAAAATGTTCGTATCACCACTGTGACATATGTAGATATAGTTCTACTTGCACTTCAGTGAAACTGCATCGGTGACCAGGACGCAGGAACGCGATAAAATGAAAAAGATGAATATAGCCATTTTCGTGTGTTTTAAGACGGCTACTCTGATGGCTAATCCGTCATATTCTTGCTTAAGACATATACACTTTACGATAAAAATTAGTTTTGCAGATAATAAATAATGCTAAAACATTGAGTAACACACGTTTAATACATATAGGAAACAGTTGTCACCGCAAGTGAATATAGCTTGCTACCATGTACCGTATGTTTGTGAATTGTTTTAAGTTTTTATGTAGTCGCGAGTAGATATATACATCCTCTTCACTGTCCTATTTTGATCCAGCAGTTAATCTAGAAGCTGGGGTGGACAATTGCAAAACCACCTGGCTGATATAAATTTTCAAAGGATCAAATTGGAACAAGGGGAAATGAAGTAATTTTCCGAAGGACAATACGTACCAGCTGCTACAGGAATTGAACTCCCGACACTATGATCGTGAGCTGAGAACTATAAAACTCTTAAGCCACGCACTTTTTAATAGACGATATATTATCAGTTTTTTCCAATAAACACTAGTTTTACTATCGTTACATAGTATTTAATATAGAAAATGTCGTCCAAATACACACTCAAAGAAAATCTTTTTTGTTTATTTGATTTTAATTATAGTATCCGCTAACATTTAAATACTACTTGTAACAGAGGATATTGTCTTCTTCCCATTTACGACAATACAGTTTAAGGCTTATCAGGGATTGGTGATATTGAAAGAGACTTTTGTAATGATAGACACGTTAATTCTAGACGTTAAAACTCATACGAATTGCTTTATATCTTTAAGTAGTTTTTTTCCCCTCTCCAAACTAGTTTCAATGACCAATACCAACAATGTCGAAATCTATCCAAGCCTTTTGAATTTAAATATAAATCGTATTCCTTTACATATTTTGACGAAAAAATGGGATTTTGCTTTGTTGCACCAATAGGTACACGCGACGACTTTCCTGGTGACTTTCTTGACATGTGCATAACGATTATCATATAATTTTGGGGGAGATTTAATAGGTGGCTTCTCGTTGCCGAAATTTGGGTAAGTTCTATTTAGAAGACATTCTCGTTACGACAAGATTGATAAAAGTCATGACTGCTGTTAACTAAAATTACATCGGTATTGAGTGGAAATACTATCCATTTGCCGAACCTAAATAACTGATCTCTAATTTAAACACTGACTTGTAGTTGGTAAATCAATAGAAAAACTTGATTAGAACTAATTTATAGTAAATAATTCATTATTAATTATTGTTTCCTGGTCGGTGACCCATAGTTGGTTACATCAATAGAAATAATGGATTACTACTAATTTATAGTAAATAATTTATTATTAATTATTGTTTCGCGATCGGTGAACAGTAGAATCAATGCAGAGGTGAAGAGAAATATGCTGCGGTATTTACTTACAAAAGAAGAGAGCGAAATACCAAAAGTTATTGGAAGACTGCCGCAGAAACACGCTGTGAACCAAATGTTTGTCAGTGAACTTTCGATGATTAACAAGTTGTTAGTCAAGTAAACTTTACGGAAATCAGAGCACCAGAGAAGGACTAGAAGAATTTTTACTAATTGCTGTTACTTAACGTATTTTCATTGCATTGTTGTTGCATAGACTCATTGAACGGAGGAAACAAGTTCAATACCAGAGAACAGCAGGAAATTCACATTATTTGGCCATTGTTAGAGAGTTTAAGTTTTGTGCAGATGTCCAACTTGGTTTGAATTGCTTAATTTCACGGGGTAGGGTGGTGCTAGTCGATTACATCGACCCCAGTGATCAACTAGTACTTAATTCATTGACCTCGAAAGAATGAAAGACAAAGTCGACCCCGATGACATTCGAACTCAGAAGGTAAAGTCGGAAGAAATGCCACTAAGCATTTTGTCCGGCGCCGTAACGATTTTGCCAGTTCTGTAGAAATAATCACTTCTAATATAGGTACATGGCTTCATATTTTCGGAGAAGAAGCAAGTTGATTACTTGAACTTGATGCCAAAAGAAATGCCACTGAACATTTTGTCCGACGCGCTATTTTGGCACAAGGCCAGCAAGTTTCGATATCCTCGACCCCAGTGCTCAAATGGTACTTATTTCATCGACACTGAAAGGATGAAAGGTAATTTCTACTTCAGCGGCATTTGAACTCACAGCGAAACACGGACGAAATGCCGCTAAGCATTTTACCCGTGCGCTAACAATTCTGCCAGATCGTCGTCTTTCTACTACCAAAAATAATATTAATAATCCTTTCTATACTGGGCACGAAGGCCCGAAATTTTGGGGGAAGGGGAGTAGTCGATGTTATCGACCCCAGT
>JAOPUL010003319.1:8861533-8879821 GCA_027564515.1 Octopus rubescens | reverse complement strand
CTCTTTTGCCGAACCGCTAAGTTACGGGGACGTAAACTAACCAACACCGGTTGTCAAGTGGTGGTGGGGGACAAACATTGCATATTTTTCTCTGAAATACATTCTTTTTTGTCTAATATTCTTTGTTTCTTTTTTTTTTTTTTAATATATCTCAGCTCATATCCAAACCAGAAACATTTTAAAATAAGCATGAAACTAATCCAACATTTGTTAAGACTTGTCCCTTTTGTGTTGTCTTCTTTTTTATGCTCATTGCTTTCTTAATATAATATTAGAAATATAATATATAATAGAAATATTGTTTTCTTCTTGTAGCCTTCCAAACATCAAACTTCATCATCCACCATTTGTTGTTTCTGTTTCTTGTAAAGATGAAATTACTGTTGGTCGCAGGTAACAAAGTTTTGCTCCTTATATCTTTCTGTCTGTATAAGCATATCTTAACTACACTAAAGTGATTGCACTTGTGTAACCATACTAAAGTTACAATATTGACTATAGGGAATATGGTGAAAATATTATACTGACTTAATTATATTGAAGGTTGTATTACTATCTGAAGTTTAATAGAAATAATATTGCAATTGTCTTGAAATCGACAAAAGCAAGAGTTGCCATATTTCAAGTAAACCAGCAAGGTTCATACATTGCCGCCTTTGTTGTGTAAATCTAAGTATAATCCATTGTTTCATGGAAAATTTAAATATTACACAAAAGTTGACTTTCCCCATTTATTCTTTTACTGTACAAACAATGTATAGCTCCAAATAATTCATAATTTATATGTATATTTGTTGTGAGGTATTTGGTGAAAAATACCCCTTTAACACTATAAATTCACCCTGTAGGGCAGAGGTTCCCGAACTATTTCGGGCTGCCCCCCCCCGTAATGGCACGCAGCTAAGCTGGATTCCTAGCGCCCTACCCCCACCCTCACTGCCACCACCACCACCACTACAAACATAGATCATTTTCTGCATCAAATTCAAAACAACTGTATTTCACAAATAAAACTTAACCTAATTAACCCATAATTTTGTTGTTTTACATTTTGGCCACCTCATTATCACCCCCTGGATCTTTCCACCCTCTCCCCCCAGAGGGGAAGTACCACCCACTTTGGAAACCACTGCTATAGGGTATATGTGTTTTTTGTTACTAAATATTATAAATATTGATTTTGAATTTTCGGGGCAGGGGGCAGGTTGATTACATCGACTCCAGTGTTCAACTGGTACTTATTTTATCGACCCTGAAGGGATGAAAGGCAAATTGGACCTCAGTGGAATTTGAACTCAGAACATGAAAACAGACGAAATGCTGCTAACCATTTTGCCTGGCATTCTAATAATTCTGCCAGTTTGCTGCCTTAAATATTATAAATATTAGCAATTTTCTTTGCATTAGTGTTCCTATATAAGGCAATTCATGAGAAAGAAACCAGCACTTTTGCAGCTTAAATACTTAAATGGAGAAACATTATATGATTTCAACATCTCCCTCGTTTCTCAGAGACATGACTTTCTTGGCCTACGTTGGACTTGAAACTAGATACTTTGATATTATTAACACAGTCAGTTATCTGATTTGTATCTCTAAATCACTTGATTCTTCACTGATGCATATATCCATGTACAGCAGTTGAAATCACCATTTCTTTATTATTTTTAATCTGAGTCATGACACTTTAAGATTTATTAATTTTGAACCTTAAACAATATTGCTTCCTCACAACTAAACACATTTTAAACGATTGTTTTTAGTTCTACTTTTACATTTAGATTGTAAAATTCAGAAATCTAAAATTTGAATTTTTTGCTTTACAGTTTCAATGTTCTCTACACTATTTCAAACAAATTGCAAGATTTTCTGGCTCTTCGTCTCTACTGGAACCCCACACCTTCATCCAGTATTGTAGAAACAAAGGAAGGTGTGTAGCTATATATTTTTACCTCTATTTCTAAACAAGACTTTAAATCTGCTATTTAATATTAACAAATATATGTTAAACTGGGTTGCTTATGTTTCTTCATAACACAATCTTGCGAGTGTTATAAACCAAGGGAAATAATTTCCCCCAAAAAACCTAAAGCAATTAATTACAATGAGTTACCCTCCCCTCTCCCCTTTAACTTTATTTACCTATCGAACACTCGCGAGATTTTTGTCCATGATCTGACAACAATATGAAGTCGATCACTGGTTTTTCTGTGTGACAGGACTGAACGAATGCTGTGTCCTAATCAGCATGAAACAATGGTATTCACAAATAAAGTATACATATATATATATATATATATTAAATCCAATGGGTTTAGTAAAGATATATTAGAGTGTGCTTCTTCCTCGGATATATGATCTGCTGACAAATATATATATTGAGAGAGAGTGAGAGAGAGAGAAAATCAGTTGATGATTAACTACATTGCCACACAAATTTTTCACTCACATAAGGTACACGTGATTAGTCAGAAAATGTATTATGCATGAAACTCTGTCTGCAACGTACTAGGTGGGCTGATTCTCATAGGTCAAGGTATGTCACTTGGTCAGATACGTGACAAGTCAAAGAGTATACCTGGCTGTAAGGGAGATTACCAAATTCAATTTATGGTCATCGAAGGGCAACTACTCTAAGAAACTCATTAAATTTGGTGGCTATGAATTTTAATCAATAGAACTTGGACTTTCAGACGTACGGAAACTCTCCCTGAGGGTGCTGCATCACACGTTGTACTCAACAATGTACAATCTTCTCTTCTCTCAAAGAGAGAATCATTTTGTTATCAGCAGAGGAAATGGCTCCCCATACTTTTCCACCCTGTTCTTATTGTGGGTACTATGATTTCAGAGCATTCCAATGTCTAGTTACCAGAAGCTACCAACTACTTTTATACAACCTTCCAAGAACTGAAAAGAATTTTATTTTACTACTGCTCTGGCTGCTAACTACTCCTTCCTGTACATCTGCCACATTACAATGTCTTTATTCATCATCATCCTGCTTGTGAATCCAGTATACCTCTTGCACACCCATAAGTGACACCATGTATATATATGGAGTTCCTACCTTCTCCTTTTCTGCATATCAAGCATGACCATCCTCCTATGAACCCTGTCTTCTAACTTATTTACTAAAACTTTGCTCTTTGCCAAATTTGCTTTGACATTCTTCTCTAAGTCTTTCACAGACTCTGCTATAATATATAGGTCTATGCTATATGGTCCTTAGAGCATTTAGGAGCTCCCATAGCTTATAGCATATAGGAACCTCAGCATGTAGGAGTTCCTGTAACCAGCTGTCTGAAACTCATTTGTTATAGAAGAGACTGAGAACTGCACCTTGGTGAAGCTAAATTCCTCACTGAACTCATTGTCAACCCTTTCTTTGCTGACTATCTCTGTACGTGGATTGCACCTCTCTTCTAAGGCATTCAGCATCACCTATTTTCTTAGAGACCGCCAAACTACAGATCATGGTCAAAGACCTTCTCCAGATCAATAAATGCTAGTTTGATAGGCTTATTCATAACTGAAAATTTCTTTTGTAGGTATCTCACTATAAAAAAACCGTTAGTAGTACTGTGGCCTGGCATAAATCTGAACTGTTTCTCATCTAAGTTAATTCTCTTCCTAATCAATTGTGCTAATACTCTTTTCACTACTTTCATAACTTGGCCCATCAATTTGATGCCTCTGTAGTTGCTTCTTTCCAGAACATCTCCTTTGTCCTTGTGCCATACCTAATGACTGCTGTGCTTGTATGACACCTCCTTGTATTACCTGGGTAATTATATGAATTAATAGCTTGAACCCTACTTGCCTGATAATTTCAGCATCTCAGCAATTATACCTGTTGCTTTTTTGTCTTCATACCTTTAATGGCCATTTTAATTATATTTCACCCCACTTCAAAAACCAGTCCTTCTTTTGGGTATATCTGAAGTAGTAGTTCTTCCATCCACACATTTTCTTCCTTCAGTTACCTCTTGAATAACATTTACATACCGCTTTCTTCCCATCATTAAGGAGGATCTATGTGCTGTTGTCATTTCAAACTCACCTTTCCCTAACAATGTCTTCATTTCCCCTAGCTTCACTTTTGAAAGGACAATATAACTATTGGTTATTTATAAATTATATTCCAGCAGTTTGTGTGTGTGTGTGTGTTGCATTAAACAATTTATACCTGAAATATTATAAATAACAATAAAAAGAATGCTCAATGTTGTATGTTTTAAATTAATTATTAGTGCATTTAAAGCCAGAATTTTCTATTGTCGTAACTTGAGTTACTTATTAAGCAGACTTCAGAGATCCATATTCTCAAACTGCAAACGGGATAACGGTGACCCATATGAGAAATGAGCATTGTGAGGTGGAATGGCTGCTGTAGCGAGTGCCATTGGCCATTCTCTGCACTAATGACTGCAAGGCACAGCTGAGCATGCCATTTGTTCTGGGGTGTGTGGCCCATTGCTCCTTTCCTTCACCACCTTCTGCTGCTTAACCCCCCCCCTGTTTTTTTTTCTTTTTCTGTTTCTTTGTAGTTAAATGTTATTAATAAACTCTAAATTATTGAGAATCCCCAAAAAAAAATTAAAAGGTTCCTTTACGAAAGAATACAGAATTGATAATGTGCTTTTCTCTCAATTTTCAGGCTATATAAATATTAAAGCACCCAAGCATAATATTATGAACTCTATTATTTGTCAAGATCCAGATGTACTTCTTGGGTAAATATTGAATATTTTGTTTTCTACATTTATAACAAATATTTTCCATTAAAATTATTTTGCTTGAAAATATTTTTTCACTATCATTCAGTTATATAATTCAAACTTGAAATTGGTTTTAGTTCCATAATAGTTGGCATCAAAGACTAGAGGTTCTTAATTGTAAAGTGTTAATACTTTATTTTATGTGCCTCATCATCTTTGTCATTATCCTCACTACCCTCTCCACTTTATTATTATTATTACTTCTCATTTCTTCTCCCCAAAAAGTTCTGTAGAGACTATTTTTCTACAGCGAGAAATTTTCTCCTTGACAAAACAAAGTGAATGGCTTTCTTACAGGTTCGAATATGCCCCAAGCATATTTGAATTGGTAATAACCTTGTAAAAAATGTTCTTTGCTGCTATTTTCTCTCCTTTTTCAGCTGGGTTAGCCATGTTTCTCAACAAGACACCTCTTCCTATCCCTCTATCATACTCTTACTTTTCAACACCTGGCATAAATCGCCTCCCTTAATACTATACCCCCACCCTCAGTCAAGGGCTCTTGCCTTGTGAGCTACTTGGCAACCTCATTAGTGCCAGGGATGCAAAGAAACCTGTCCCAAAAAGTGTTGATGATGATACTATGCTTTCTACACTGAACAATATGTAACAATTTTGTTTTAACCTTTCCATAGTAGTTCCTTTTTTCTTAAAATTTTTTACTGCAATTGTAAAGGCTTCAAATTAAATATATTGGCGAAATATTAGTTTCAAATTTTTGTACAAGGCCAGTAACTTCGAGGGAGGGGGGAAAGTTGATTACATTGACCCCCAGTCCTTAACTGGTACTTATTTTATCGAACCCAAAAGGATAAAAGGCAAAGTCAGCTTTGGTGGAATTTGAACTCAGAATGTAAGTATTTTGCCCGGTGTGATAACGATTCTGCCAGCTTGCCACCCTTGTATTGACTCACTTAAAATAGATATCACTATGAATTTTTTGAAAATATTTAAATCTAACTTCTACTGTACCTTTTCGTGGAGAGCATCCAAAGAGGAACATTTTGATACCTCATTTGTAAATTTTGGATGAATATTTTAGGAAATATGACAATTTGAATGGTCAGCGAATTGGTCGAAATCTTGCCTAATTGGCCTAAATGAATAATTAACCATATTTGTGATGTCATATCTCTGAAATTGAAGTGATAATCATCTTCAAATTACATAAATTAATAGTGTCCATGGGATAACAGTTGCCTTTGTTTTTTCAGGTTCTTGAATATGAAACTTTTCTGTGGGGGACATGATACCATTTCAATAAAATTTTAATGAACTATTAAAAATGGCTATAAACAATTAAATGGCTTAGTTTCGAATCAGGACGACCACATAAGTTGGATTTTCTCCGTTTTGACAGGGATTTTTCCAATTTCTTCTTCCTCATGCCCTTGGAATGATGAGGGGAAGCTTTTAATGAAAAAATTTTTGAAAATTCATGACCTACCCACACCGATTTTTATATCAAAATAAGCAAAAACAATCCTCTTCATGACTATCATTTCCAACACAAATCAAGTTATAGTGCTCCAGCATGTTGTACTAGAACTAGTGCTACTGTTCAGCAGTTAAAAACAAAAATGGGACAAATGTGAATAGGTGGAAATATGAGGGTGATTTAGGGTCCAAGCATGATATGTAAGTGTCAGATTTTGATCAAAAGTATATGAAAAGAAAGTTCACATCCAGAACTTTCAAATGATATACAGGGTGGGCCAAAAGTCATGCACAAAATAAATTCAATACACTCCGAATTTGTCAAAGACATGCTTCAATTTTTCTAAAATTTAATAAAATAAATAAAATAATGATGAGTACACACGTACTTGTACATGATGAACAAAATGAATAATAATAATAACGTAATATAAATAAAATGTCAAATGTTTTAGTGCATGATTTTTGGCTCTCCCTGTATAAATTGTCCATGGAAAAAATGTATTTTGACATGAAAAGGATCAAGTAAAAAGTGGGTTTTTGCTTGGTTAAACTGTGCTTGTCACCCCTTCTACAGAACTCTACAGTGATACCTACTTATAAAATTAACATAAGCCTATAATTTATTGTTTGCTGAAATTTGCTTGTGTGTGATAAAGAACCTACTTATAATGCTTCTTGTGGTTTTCTTTGGCAGGTCCTGTCCAAAAGGCTCTACTATGACAGCCAATGTTCGATTTCAGATATTACATCCAGGTTTATTTGAAGTAAGTCATTTTCTATGTTAGAATTTAACAGAAGGATCAAACTAAGCAATAATAATAATCAGATATGAAAGTTTCTAATATATGTGTCCCCACCCCCCACCCCACCAGCCCTCTTTTTTCACATAAGAAATTCATGATTGATACATATGTATTTAATAGGATGTCCTTTTCTTATTTAACTTCAAGACTTCCAAAGAGAATTTCAGTTGTTATGAATTGAAGAAAAATCAAAATGTGGCATGTCATAACAATATTTCTATCATTTTGTTGTTTTTTAAGTTGAATTATTTAAAATAAAAGCTAAAAACAATCTCACAAAGGGAAATAAGTGAATTTGTCGTAAGAGAAAGGAAAGATGTGATGTTTTGGATAGAGCCACTTCTTGCCCAAAACATCACAGTTCTTCTCTTCCTTTGGCAAACTAATTTATTCCATTATGTGAAGTTTTTCTATTTTACTATTTGACAACACAGGTGTAGGCATGGCTGTGTGGTAAGAAGCTTGCTTCCCAACCACATGGGTCTGGGTTCAGTCCTACTGTGTGGCACCTTGGGCAAGTGTCTTCTACTAGAGCCTCAAGCCAACCAAAGCCATGTGAGTGGATTTGATAGACGGAAACTGAAAGAAGCCCATCGTATATATATATATATATATATATATATCTCCATGTGTGTGTCTTTGTGTCTGTGTTTGTCCCCCACCACCACTTGATAACCAGTGCTGGTATCTTTACATCCCCATAACTTAGCAGTTTGGCAAAAGATATGATAGAATAAGTACCAGGGTATGATAGAATAAGTACCAGGCTTTAAAATAAAATAAGTACTAGGGTTGATTCATTGAACTAAAATCACTCTCCAAGGCGTTGCCCCAGCATAGCTGCAGTCTAATGACTGAAACAAGTAGAAGATAAAAGACAGATCATAACTAGTGTCCTCAGGTTCTAATGTTTCAAATACAAGAAAACGCCTTGATTATGGCCGATTTTAGAAAGAGCAATCATATCCTTCATTCTGTAGATCCAGTTCTGTCTGACCTTGAACTCATAACTGAAGGTTAGCAAAACATTAATTATACAGTTAGTTCCTCTATTGTTTACAGTGATCTACTCTATCAAGAGTTGTCTTTGCTCTGGACACAGCACTGTACTACAGTTGCATACCATTGTCAGTCCTTTTGCTTGACCAGCTCTAATAGAATTGGATGAGATGTTTGACTATTAGCTAAGGTTGTATTTCTATAGCAAAATGGCAATGGGTATATGCAAATATTGGCCATAAGGACAATTATGCCTTTCATTCTTCTTGAGTTAATAAAATAAATACCAGTCAAGTACTGGGTTAATATAATTGACTATACCCTCTCCCTTATACCAGTGTTTGAAATCAATATTAGCTGAGGAAAAAAAATGAATTTCAATGATGTCTCATTATAATATTCTGAAATATTATGTTAGATGATCACAACATATTGTTGAATCTGCTTCTTATTTCATATACATTACATGTAATTAAATGGTGTAGTTAGTAGATTATACTTTTGCATATTAGTTATTGAGGTTCATATGTTTATGGCTTGCTTTCATTCATATTCATTCAGGATGACCCTGGATAAAGCATAGCCTCAGACGAGAAATATATAAAAGCCTAAGTAGCTGTTAGGGATTAAGAACTACACTGATCCTCATTTTTAGATATGAATTAATAAAAAAAAATATTGTCTTAACACCTTTTCTGGTTATTATGGACCAGCAAGGATATCTCTGCAAGGTTATTAGATCTGCTGAAGATAGCAGCCAATTCTCCCTCGAATCACATTCTATTAGCTTATATAAGAACAGGAAACATTTAACTTTGTCCCTATTCCCATACTCCTAAACAGATGGATTGTCATGGTTGGAATGCTTTGTCCGGTTTGGCATGGGATAATGCAAAAACAGCCAACTACTTTTTACTTTTTCATGTTAGAAGTAAATATTATCTAATTGGTATCAATATTTAACTGAATGCTTTTACTTGTGATTGAGTCCTCTTTCAATTTCTCTCTCACACACACACACACACACCACACACAATGACCATCATAATCCTTACACAGAAAAACTGGCTAAATAATGTTTTTGTTCTCCTGTTCCATAGTATTTTCAATGAGAAATATTTCTTTATAGCTTGGTCAGCATATGAAACTAAATTTGAGATATGCTTTACCGTCATCCACTGAATCTCGACAACATGAAATCAGCAGCCCAACTGATTCAATGTCTACACTCTCTCCTGATGAGCAATTGATGGCATCTGAAGAGCTGTGGAGAGAACGTAGTGGTAGCACTTCTTCCGTCCGTAGTGCTGGCTTTTTGTCCTGTGATGAACGCAGGCGATCGTACGCTACCAAGTCTTACTCTTTTGGTGATCTTGGCCCAGCTTCTTCCAGTGAATCAGATACAGGGAAACAGAGAAAGTAAGTATTTCTTTCTAGCAGTTTCATTGGTTGTTTTTTTTTTCTGTTTATAATTAATCCATTATTATCTGGTAAGACAAGACTAACAATCTATTGATTAAAAACTTTTCCCTTGATTACTAATTCAGTATTAAGTAGAAAATAGTTTAGTTTACTGTTCTTACACTAAATAGATATAACAAGTCAATGACAACTTGTTTGTATTTTTTATGGTATCAAAGTGATGTCTGAATGCTTTACACTTAGATTTTTATCAAATCTGTTCTCAAATTTGATTATTGGGAACTTTTTGAACCTATCAAATCCTTCTAGTATGTTCTGAGCATGAAAGGTTACTGTTTTGTAAGTTTGTTTGTATTGCTTCTTACTTTATATGACATCTTTTTGATAACAGATGAAATTATAAGAGTTCTTACTTGTTGAGGTTGACTTGGCCAATCTTTATTTTACAACTATAATTCATATCTTCCATTTACAATGTATTCAAAGCGGTTACAGTGGTCACATAAGAAAGGTTTTATCTTAATATTACAGTTAGTATTAAGGTGGTGAGCTGGCAGAATTATTAGCACACTGGGCAAAATGCTTAGTGGCATTTCATCCATCTTTACGTTCTGAGTTCAAATTCTGCTGAGGTCAACTTTGCCTTTCATCCTTAAAATAGTACCAATGAGGACTGCGGTCGATGTAATCGACTTACCCCCTCCCCCTAGCTTGCTGGTCTTGTGCCAAAATTTGAAACCAATATTACAATCAGTATGATATCTTCCTTTTGCATATGTTCTATAAAGATCTGATCCTCAATAAATTTGATTTTCAGATATTTTAGATGAAATCTCATCATTGTCTTAAAGGACAGGTAAATAATATACATATTGTTGAAGAATTAAAAGGAGAAATCTCATTCTGTTTTAGCCAATTAGTGGTATATTGAGAGTTGTAGTCACTACATACCAATATATTGTTAGCTGTTATCCTCTCTATTGATTTTCTCTTTGTCCTGGAAAAAATAATAAAACAGTAATGACTTCTTTTTTTCATGGCTCAGTCAGGAGAAAGAAATGATTTTGACCTTTGATCAATACAAATTATGTTCAGTTTCATTGTTTGTAAGAGGATGTCTGCAGGGAAAATGTAGACCGAGAGGAATTTCAGAGCAATGATACACAGGGGTGAAGGATAAGAGGGATAAAAAAAAACCCAGTTTGTGTGGTACGCAACTACTGAGTGAGGAGGATCAAAGACTATTAGAAGTGGCTGAGCTTGAAGTGTATTGGTGAGTGAGTTGTTGTCAGTTAGATGGATGGCCTTCTTTTTGATGCAGGTTAGAATGTTTGTGTGTATACCAGTGGCACCATCCTAACTATTGTAGATCTTAGTTAAGCATTATAGAAGGTTAGTAAATAATTGGAGCTGAAGTATTTTCTGGTTCTAAAAAGTATGGCTTGTTTTTTGATTTATTTATGTTATGCATGGTGAAGGTGCCACATAAAAAGTACCCATTACACTTTGTGGAGTGGTTGGCATTAGGAAGGGCATCCAGCCATAGAATCCAAGCCAAAACAGACTATGGATCCTGGTGCGGCCCCTGGCTTTGCCAGTTCCTGTCAAGCCGTCCAACCCATGTCAGCATAGAAAACAGATGTTAAATGATGTTGATGATGTAAAATCTCCAGGAAAAATCTTTTCCAATGAGGTAATAATATATGAAAAGTTCTTTGTTAAAAACAAATAACTCTATTTTGTGTTTGTTGATCTGGAAAAAGCCTTTGACAGGATCCCTCACTTAGTAGTCTGGTGGGCACTAAGGAGACCATGTATAGATAAATGTCTTGTAAAAACCATGCAGGTCATATATGATAGTATTACAATGAAAGTTAAGGTTTTCAGCAAGTACTGTATATAGAGAATAGGTTGGTATTTATCAGAGCTCTCTCTACATAGTATTCTGCTATCATTATAGTTCTTGAAACTACTATAAAAATGGAAGACTGTTCTTAGGAACTCTTATATGCTGTTGCTCTGGTTATCATAGTAGAATCTATCAAATAATTCCTGAAGAGTTTTCAAACCTGAAATCTTAGTATCCAAAGACTAAAGGTTAACATGCAGAGTTCTCATTATGAACAGAGAGCAGAAAATCCTAGTGCCATATGGGAAGTGACCTTTCTTGATATGAAGGAATTGAATTGATAGGAACTCAATACCATATACTCAGTACAAGCAATGGGCACACAAAATGTGCAGAAGGATTTCTGGCAGATTGACATACCACAACATTCAAACATCATTCAGGAAACAACAACTTACTTACTAGATCTAGTTGGTGGTTCTGTTACCTAGGTAATCTAATTAGGATAAGTGGCTAGAGTAAGAAATAGGTGAGATCTGTTGCCCCTACTTGAAACTAACAGTTATTTCCATCATATGACTTTTAGATTGATTAAAGTATATGCAAAACGTTTGATATTACATCATCATGAGAAAAGCAGTTAAGCATATCTGCAATCTAAGGCACACATGTACCTAGGACTACATTTTCAAGTTGTGTTTTTTCCTAACAAGTTAGGGTGTGATTTGATGGAAATCTAGCTACTGTTTCTATCAAGTCAAGTGATCACAAGGAGAGTCTGACATTGAAGTGCTAAGAAATAATAGTGTTGTACATTGTTAACTGATTAGATGTTTTATATTATCTCCTTGAAATTCCAGCAACACACGTGAATCAATAATTTGATTTAGTCCCTTCCACTTCTAGATGGGGTTAGACAATACAGTTTACTTTATTGTTGTTAGTAAAATAAACAGTAAAGGCGGTGAGCTGGCAGAATCATTAGCATGCCCGGCAAAATGCTTAACAGTATTTCGTCCATCTCTACTTTCTGAGTTCAAATTTGCCAAGGTCAACTTTGCATTTCATCCTTTTGGAGTTGATAAAATTAGTACCAGTCATGTACTGGGTCGATGTAATCGACTTACCCCTCCCCCGAAATTGCTGGCCTTGTGCCAAAATTTGAAACCAATGAAATAAACAGTAAAAAGAAAGACTTGTCTTATATCTGCTTAATAGCTTAATGCTTACTAACTTTAATGTAAAGGATCTGCTTTAGGAAGCATTGTGACCCAAGGAGTTATTTAATTTGGTAGTTACCTTCAATATTTCAGATATTTGTACATTACGATTCAGTCCTTATCAACAATGAGCCAATATCTATATATGTTATAAATATATTCAGCACTAAGAATGTTTGTTACTGTTTCAGATTTAAAAACATTGAACGCTCACCACGGCTTCCTCCACCTCGACCACCTCCACCTCGGAAGTTATCTCGCACCGAACAAATTATTACAAACCCTCGAAATTTTTTGAAAGAAAGTTATCAACTTTATCTCCCACAAATTCTCTAATCAACTTCTACTAATCAGGAACATCTACCAAAATCATAAATATATTTTGCACTGCATAAAGCTAATACTTGCTTTCACAAATATAAATATTTTACACAACACAAGACAAGTATACCATTTTCTTTTAAATGCACACGCACGCACGCACGCACACACACACACACACACACACACACATGAAATAATTTATTAAGTTTATTTAAAATTGTTATTCTTTTACTTCTTTCATGTTGTTTTCTTGAACAGCAAATCAAACCCTAATTGCTGTTGTGATATTGTGTTTTGTGTACATAGAGAGTACAATTGCCTACTTACTCAGGACCTCAAAATCCATATTGTTGCAGGGATTAGAGAAAAATATGTTAACTCTTAAACTGGAATTTATTTGTAAATAGGTGTTAATATTACTTAGTTTTCTTTTAATGGATTATTGTTAATGTTGATCAAAAGGGCAGCAAGTTTTCAGAAACAGTGGAGCACCAGAGTAAATAAATACTATGCATTATTGTCCCTCTATGCTCTGAATTAAACTTTTGTACCAATAATATAGTTTGGTTAATTTAATACCTCCCATAAAGGTGGTGAACTGGCAGAATTGTTAGCATGCCAGACAAAATGCTTAGCGACATTTCTTCAGCCGGCTTAATGTTCTGAGTTTAAATTCCACCAAGGTCAACTTTGCCTTTCATCCTTTTTGGGGGTCAATGAAATAAATACCAGTCAAGTACTGAGGGGTGATGTAATCAGCTAAACCCCTCCCCCAAATGTCAGGCCTTGTGCCTTTAGTAGAAAGAATTTAATATCTTCCATACAAAAATGGTCTTTTTATATATATATATCTATATATCTATATATATATATGTATAAAGTTGTTACTACTAATATATATTAGTGTGTCAAAAGCAGAGTCTTGTAGATTTAGCTACTTCTATGCCACGAGTTCAAATCCAGCTGGGTCATCTTTACCTTTTATTCCTCTGAGATTGATAAAATATGTACCATTTATTAACTACTTTAAACTCCATTGATTATTCCATTTCCCCACAAATCTCGCCAATTATGTGAGCTTGAAAATCACAACTTCATATGTAAGACCCAAGGTGATTTTTGGTGTTGTTTTTGTGGAGAAAAGTTTTATCTTATAAACTGTGGTATATATTTTTTATGATCTCTGTCACTGTTTTGTATATCAAATTAGCATATGGTAATTTGTTTTAATAACCATTCAAACTGAAGTTGGCTTAAGTCTCTCTTCTCTATCATCATTGCTGTCATCTTCATTGTCTGTAGCCACCCGGTGCTAATATAACTGTAATTTAATCTGGTCTCACTAGATGTATTTATATATCGATATAATTAATGTAATTATATATTAATTGGGCATAGATTTTTTTTTTTAAAGGAATATGCTTTATAGAACTGTTACTGGTAGTTGTTTTCATCCCTGGTAGGTAGGATTTGAACTCAAAAACAGTCATTTATTCCCATGTGGTACAGCATTAGTGTATTTCACTGATAACTTCAATAGTTCATTAATATAATGGGTAAAAATGTAAATTTAAAAATAGATATATTGCAGCAGAAATATAAATAAGGAATTTATTATTGTTACAACATAACATTGTTCATTATAACAATTGGTATATATCTATCAATTTGTCAGTTTCTCAAATTGTTTTAACCCTTCAGCATTCAGATTATTCTGTCAAATGTAATGCTTATTTATTCATATTGTTTTGAATTAATCATGCATTATCTTGTAGCTACAACATTTTGATGACGTGATTGTTAATTTTAGAATGACATTATAAGGTAGGTGTGAGAGGCCTGATTTGGATGGGTTGAATGTAAAACGGGTTGAATATTTGGACCAGATATGGCCGGTTTAAATGCTAAAGGGTTAAAGCCTGCCTAGGTAACCTTTTTTGAGAAATGGACTGTGTGAGACCTGACTCATCATCAAACAGGCCACACTACTAATCAAATTCAAGGTAATTTCTCATTAGGCATTCCATCCAGAAAGTCCTGTGAGCAGCAGTTTGCCCATGACTGATTTATGGCTAATACACTAATCTATTATAAGAATCAGTTGAAAGCTCTTACATTAGTCTATCATAAGAATTGGTTTGTAACTGCAATGTAAGACAATTTCCAGAATAAATTTATGGTTACTTCTTTTTTTCCTGTTAAAACAGAATATATAAATATTCACTTAATTAATCCCAAACACTTTATAATTCCAGCTGTGTGCTGTACCTAAATTCTAATGCAAATTTCACATTTTCTCCAGTGTTTTGTTGATTCCATATATCTATTTTTTACTTGGGGTTTGTAATGAGGGTTAATAATATTAGTTAATGTTGATGGTTTATATCAGCAGTTAACATTGAGATTGATTTTATCAATTAATATTGTTGATTAATATTAACGTAATATAAGTTATTATAAATGGTTATTAGTGCTATGTGCTCCTATTGTTACTTCTTTTATATATAAAAAAGGATATTGAGAAAGAAAGGCACGAAACATCTTTCAATCATACATCTTTGTAAAAATATATTGATTAATATTTGGAAATATTGTTGGTTTGACATTATCTATAATATTGATAATAATGTTGATTAATTTTATCAATTAATATTGTTTGTTAATATTGTTAATTGTTGTTGTTTAGTCCCAGGTTAGCTCTCATTGAGCAGACCTATGATCAGAGACATTCCAGCCTTAGTGAACCCATCATATTTATACACTGAGACTACATTATCCAATGTCCATCCCTTTTTTTTAAGACAATAAGAAGTGATCTGATGGAATTTTATCTTTTTTTTCTAACAAATCAACCGACCACATAGCTGTTCCCTCCATTGTTATAATTGTTGGTTAATGTAACTTTACAGCAAAATGATTAAGAACTAACTTGTCACCATCATCATCATCATCATTGTCAACCATTCCTATATTCATCATCATTATCTCTGATATGCAGAACTACATTGGATGGGATTTCATTACCAATATTAACAACAACCAATAACACTATTACTGTTTTTCTCTATTTTATTACACTGTATTTTCTTTCATACAATAACTTAATATAATATATAATAATAATAATAATAATATGATAATAATGAATTTATTGTATACAGTACTCAGGTGTACTACAATTCATCAGAAAAAGTAACCAAAACTGCATGAACAGTACATAGAATATGCACAGAAACTGAACAGTGAATAAGTCGTTAAAAAAAACACTAACAATAATGTTAAAGCAAAATTAAAATAGTTTATTATTTTGTTTTATGATAGATTTTTTTTTTGTTATTTTAAACTCCAAAATAATGTGACTTATTATAAGTGAGCTTTTATTTATTGTTTGTTTTGTTTTTATTGTAATTAATGTCACAGTAGAACTACTGTGAAAACACTTTTGTCTTAGTCAGTGGTGTACTATTTTAGTTATTATTTACATTGTAAGAATTTCTGTCCACATGGATAGTTTAACTTTTCAATACTGTTAATGTTATTGTTAAAGATTTTTTTGTTTAACCCTAGATTAGCTTTGATTCATCAGATTTATGATCAAATTATCCCAGATATATCCCAGCATTAACCATTCTGTCTTTTTAGGGATAACGAAGACTATTGTGTGTTTTATATTTATTTTTATTTTTTTAAGATAATGTGATGTGATTTGAGGGAAATTTGGTTACTATCTTTAGCAGATCAAGCTTATCTTAAATTTTGACTGAAAATACTACTACAATTTTCAAATTGCCAATGAAACACCTGACCATGACCTATGGGTCTAATGTAGATCTTTCTTGCATCAGTCTCATAAAGTGTTGTGTGGAGACCGGAACGTCAAAAAATAGACCCAACATTTCCTCTGCGTGTCGTAAAAGGCAACTAAAACGGGGTTGAGGTAGGATTTGCACTCCAACCTCGTGAAACCCTCACCAGCAATAACTACCCAAACAGACCCATGAGTTGGAGGGTTGTTGCCTGAATAGTGCAAAGGTGTCATCTGTCAGGAGTAGTATGGAATCACCAGCAAATGGTGGCTGTAACAATGCACCGTTACAGCACATGCCTCCATACTACTACTACTACTAGTCTCATATGAGGCTATATTACAGAATCATTTAGGCTATATTTGTATGTAAGATGCAATATGTCAGTGCAAATATCCAGGCCTAGAGCCTTTTTGACCTTCGATCTGCTCAGTCAAAACTGAATTGGACTTAGACAATAATAACTGTCCCATCCAAGTTATTATTCCCTGTTGCCTCAATTTGTATGAATGATAACTTCTACTGTTAAGTAATTAACAATAGAAAGGCTAATTAGCCATAAAAGTTGGAAAAAGAAACTATCCTGTCTATACCAGTACCTAAAATTGTTATTGATCATTGTGGCAATCATTGATAGAAAATTGACCTTTTTGTTTTAATGCTCATTCAATTAAACATAATGATAATTATTATTGTTAATAATAATAATTAATAGCTAGTATATTTTCTGTGTCTGAAGAACTAAATTAATCATGATAATTGCCATCTTCATAATTTATTCTAGAGTGATCTAAAAATGTTGGTTTCAGCCGGTTGGCACAGAAAATGGTATTCTGTGATAATGTATTGAGTAACTTTGTACAGTAGCAGGAAACCAAGAGCATTCTGTTATACCTATTTTCCATATGTTACTCATTAGCTGTTATGTACCATTGTTTGTTATTTTTTTAGACTAATCCGTCCTAAACTTCTTACTTTCTGGTATCTTTCAAAAAAAAGCAGTGTCACAGATTGTTTGTTTTTGTTTGTTATTATTTTAAATTTGCATAACAGTTGTTAATAATGTGGGGGATACCTGTGATGAATTAATTAATGATGATGGTAATGATCCATTTTTATTTTTTAATTATGAATTCTTTTTACTGGAAACAACTGATACTAAAATTATCTGGTGTTTATATTTACTGACAACTAAATTAATTAATTAGCAAAGTTATTACTTTGCAAAACACATCTTCATTTTGCCCATTTATTTTTTTATTGTAGGCAGGGCCGCTAAGGTAATGCAAACTAACCACCTCAGCTGTTGAGCTAATAAAAGAAATTACTGCTAACAAATTATAAAGATCAGCATTTAATTAAATTAGACATTTTATAAACACAAATCCAAGATAGAAAAAATATGCACAGAACTGCCCCTACCACCCAAAAAGAGATTCTATTACATACGGCCTGATTGTCAACTACGGCCTACATATCTAATCATCATCATCATCATCATTTAACGTCTGTTTTCCATGCTGAGGGGGAGGGGTTAGGCGGTTTGACTAGAAACTGGCAAGCTGGGGAGCTGCACCAGACTGCAGTCTATTTTTGGCTTGGTTTCTACAGCTGGATGCCCTTCCTAACGCCAACCACTCCAGA
>JAOPUL010003319.1:8762176-8773732 GCA_027564515.1 Octopus rubescens | reverse complement strand
CTTTCGACGCTCACGTACCACCACCGGACTCTCGGCGCTCCACCAACACCGAGCTTTCGACGCTCACGTACCACCACAGGACTCTCGGCGCTTGCATGTGTGTGTCTTTGTGTCTGTGTTTATCCCCCACTACTGTTTGACAACCTGTGTTGGTGTGTTTACATGGCCGTACCTTAGCGTTCCAGCAAAAGAGACCAATAGAATAAGTACCACGCTTAACAGAAAATAAGTAATGGGGTCGATTTATTCAACTAGAAATTCTGAAGGTGGTGCCCCAGCATGGCCACAGTCTAATGACAAACAAGTAAAAGATAAAAGATAGTTGTGGCTTAATATATCTTATATCCAAATGAAAATAAGTTGGCAAAGTCTGCTTTTCTCTCATTTTACTTACTGTGTAATTCAAAAAGTATAATATATATATAATTTAGTGTATAAAACTGGAAACAAAAAAATTTCATGTGATTCAAATATACATTTTATGGCAATTTTGTTCTGAAATAGTCCTGTAATTTTTCTTTTGCCTGAAACAAATAGGCAAGTTACAACAAGGGAGGCAACTATAATATTTCTATCAATTCTTATAAGATTAAAAGTAATTTTATTATCAATAGATTTATCAAAGTGCAAAAACATTCTTATAACACTATACTCTAAGACTAATTATCTGCATTTTCTTATTTTTTTTATATCAATTATAGTGGGGTTTTTTTTTTTTATCAAATGTAATGTTTAAAGGAAAAGATACATCCAGTTATTTGAATTTTTTTATTAATATTCTTTGACGCAAATCTCTTAAAACTCTCTTTAAATTTAGATACTTGTCTGAATCATTGAATTACTTATCAACAATTTATTCGTGAAATAGAATGGGTATTTGGTTCCAGTTAGGTTTACATTGACAAAACAGTGAAGTACCTTTGATAATTGTATAAAATAAAGAATAACTTCCAGCTAATGGTATAAAACAAAGAGCTTCACCAATACTATCTATCGTTTTTCCATGCTAACCTGTGTTAGCAAGGTCTTCTTTTTTGTTGATCATTATTTGTTTCAATCTTGCGTGATCTCATTTGAGAAGACCAATATCCATTGATCTCATCTCACCATTTCTTTCCTGTTTGAATGGATCAACTTTTAACACGAGTACTCTTATAATGTCTACTCAAAACATTTATTTCAACTAGACTCCAGCACAGATTGGCCAACACTTTTGATATTCAGCTTTTTCTCCAATAAACTTTTTAATAAATTAATATTCCACTTACAATGGGATATGGTGTGACTCCAAGAAAGAGTCTCTCTATTGTCAGTGAAACAATCGTCACTTATTCTGTTTTTATGGTTATGTATTGTTTGCTGTATTAATTGGCCATAGGACTTTGCAACTAAGTTTGAAGCATATGTATAACATCTATCTTGAAACAACATTTGCACCAGAATAGATTACAAATCTTGAAGATAGAGTAGATTATACCTTATATCAATGAAGTTGATTATAAATAAATATATATTGGCCTTTTGTCAGTAACATCATCATTTACCCATAAATAAAGATAAAGTCCAAAAGTAATGAAATAATAATGACGGAGATAGAGAAAGGTTGTTCCTGGGAGCCTCCACAATATAAATCTTTCACTTAAGCTATAGGAAGGGCGACAACTGCTTCAAATATTATCTGTGAATGCCTGAGTGTTGTATGGAGAAAGACTTCTGCACTTTACTTGTTTTTACATTTTTATCAATTCCTAACATAAATGAATATTAATATTGGTTTCAAATTTTGGTACAAGGCCAGCAATTTTGTGGGAGGGGGTAAATCGATTATCCCGACCCCAGTGTTCAGCTGGTACTTATTTTAGTGACCCTGAAAAGATGAACGGCAAAGTCGACCTCAGCGGAATTTGAACTCAGAACATAATAAGTTGGAAGAAATACCACTAAGCATTTTGTCCGACGTGCTAACAATTCTGCCAGCTCGCCACTTTAATAAATATTAATAATACAAAGAAATTACAATAGGTAAATGATACAGCTGTTGCATCCAATAGAAGTCACAACAAAACATCAACATACCTTGCACCCTTTGGTCACGGACCATCCAATAAAGAACACCCTGAGATCCTTCAAGGAATTCTCCCACTTCATTCAACAAACGAACTCGCTTTTTGTTGAATTTAAATTCCTGAACAGATTTCGCACATTCTATGCGAGATTCTTGAATTTTCACTGACAGATTTTCATTCTTTGATTTTTTAAAGTCAGCTGGCTCATCTTCAGTTTTGGAATTTGCTGTACGTTTTGCCATAGTTCTATTGATTAGTAAATACCTCCAACTAAACGGGAATCGGGAATAAACAGGCCAAGTTTTGCAACTGAACAACGGAAAGGAATGAATGCTGAAAATAAAAGAAATAATGATTTCAAGAATTCAAATAATAGCAATAATGGTTATCAAGTAGGAGGAAAAGTTTTCCCTTTTCTTTGTAAATGTATGAATGAGAAATGATAAAGTTGTTATATCTGTTATTTGCTAAATTCTATAGATTAATCACATTTTTACCTGTGCCACCTTTACTGTGCACAGTAAAGGTGGCACAGGTTATAATAGCACAAGTAAAAATGATACAGATTAAAATAACACAAGTAAACATGGAAAACTGGGAATAAATGGCACATTTAATTAAAATAATTCTCACAGTTCACAAACTTTAATCAAAATTCCATAAAAAAAATCATGTCTATTTATTATTTCTGGTTATAAAATTAGAGGAAAGCGCAGTAAAAATAAATTAAACCTATTTAAAGACAAATGTGCCTGATGCCTTGGATTAATTACTGGTTGTTCTTGCAACCTTCATCATAATCTTTCTACAGATTCTTCTATGTACATCTATTTTCTTCCTGTCTGTGTCGGTGGTGAGGGTTAAACAATTGCATCTGGAGCAATGAATGCATTAACAGTAGCCGCTTCTTTCCTTATACTCTTAATTTTATTTGCAAATTGAAGAGTGAATGGAACCAACACAATGGAAAAACTTTTCATTTTTATTCCAACTTTCACATTGGATGTTGGGTCCTTGGGTTATCATTTAGTGTTGCTAAATTAACATTCCAAAGTTTGGGTGGGAATCAATGTGGGATACATCTCAGACTGACAACAAGAGCACTTGATTTTATATTGCATTGACTCATAAAAGTTCCAATGACATATGTACTATCAAAATAGTCTAACAAAGAAATACTTCTAGACATGTTTATTAAAAAATACTGCACTCCTAATGGTATGTCTTTACTGGTAAGAAAACAAGTGCATCAACTTCTCTGGGAAACTATCCAAAATTACTGTCGTCTTTGTATTTGTTGCTCAGGCCCAACTCTACATTTTTTTCCATGTACTGCACAAGGTGAAAGAAGTGTCCTTGTGTTTGTGTATCAGTCACATATTCTATTTTAAATAACAAAAAACGATGACTAAGTTATCAAAATCAACTATGATGATAGTAAGATCAAGGTATACCAGTCTATCATTGCATGAAGTTCTTCATAGATTTCATGTGTTTTGTGTTGTAGAAGTGCATATACAATTAACATAATTTGGAGAAAGCCTAGTGGAGGCATTACAAAGTTCCTAAGCATCGTCCATGTACATGCAGATTCTAGCAGTGTGTCTTGTCAAGAGGAAGATACAGAAAATGGATGTTGTAGTCAGCATTCATCTTCCATAAGGCTGGGGCTCAAATACACTGGCTGGTTTTGTTGGAGAGGTTTTGATAAGCTGGTTTCTCACTATTATGTGTAGTATTGACAAAAGACTGTGATCTGCTTCATGCCGTATATGTTCCATATTAAGAATTGTACTCATGGTTGCTTTGCAGCAACTAATCTTCAGTTTTCCCCATATTACCTCTTACCACTTTCAATATTTTGACAAAATTTGTTTATATATATATTTATTTCATTTAAAAGGTGGAGTGAGAAGATAATAAATTTGTGGGCCATCACCTATTATATTTCAGATAAGTATTTTATATAAAATATATATATATTTAAACAAACTGAAGCATATATTCTAACCTTCAAATTAATTTATCATAAAGCTTTTTTTATTTTTAGATTACAGCTATTTTAATTAAATGTACCATTTTTACCCAGTTTTCCACTCATACACATGTCAAGATGTCATCTGTCATTCTTGCCTTTACCGTTTTTACTGTCATTTTTTAAATGAATGTAGGTAGGGGGTTTTTTTCCCTGCTGTAAATCTTATCAAGAACTGCTTTAAACACATGATTACAATTTGATGTACTCCTCTTGACTTTATTTCTTCATAAATTTTTTTTAATGAAATTTTGCAGTTATACATTTCTGAAGATGTAGTTGACGATTATCTTTTACTTGTTTCAGTCATTAGACTGCAGCCATGATGGGGAACCACTTTGAAGAACCTTTAGCCAAATGAATCAACTCCAGTACTTTTTTTTTTTTTGTTTTGAAGCCTAGTACTTATTCTATCGTTTTCTTTTTGCCGAACCGCTACGTTATGGGGATGTAAATAAAACAACACCGGTTGTCAAGTGGACACAAAGATACACACACACGAAAGAAACCTGTCGTATATATATATATACACGACAGGTTTCTTTCAGTTTTCGTCTACCGAATCCACTCACAAGACTTTGGGCGGCCCGAGGTTATAACAGTGGAACTCGAACCCGAAACCATGTGGTTGGGAAGCAAGCTTCTTACCACACTGCCACGCCTTTTTGGGATTGAATTTCGGGTTATTCCTCCCACCATCATCTCTTTGTTTCCTCATAACTCCCTTTAAAATGCAAATGCATATTTCTGTGAAATTTTGAAGAGATACTTTTCTGACAGTTTAACGATTGCTAATAATTTTTTTTTAAAAATAAGGTATCATCATCATCATCATCCTTTAACGTCCGCTTTCCATGCAAGCATGGGTTGGACGGTTTTGACTGGAGCTGGCAAGCCGGGGCTAACACCATGCTCCTGTCTGGTTTGGCTTGGTTTCTACAGCTGGATGCCCTTCCTACTGCCAACCACAATCTCTGCCCAATTTCGTTAAAAAAACATGCAAGCATAGCCGTATGGTTAAGAAGGTCACTTTGCGACCACGTGGTTTCGGGTTCAGTCCCACAAGGCGACACCTTGGGCAAGTGTCTTTTACTGTAGCCCTGGGCTGACCAATGTCTTATGAGTGAATTTGATAGAAAAAAACTGTGTGGAAGCCCGTCGTGTGTGTGTGTGTGTGTGCGTGTCTTTGTGTCTGTCACCCCACCACCACCGCTTGACTACCGATGCTGATTTGTTTACGTCCACGTAACTGATTCACCAGAGTCCGAAGTACCGGACTTAAAAATATGATTTGTTCGACTAAAGTCCTTCAAGGAGATGCCCCCAGCATGTTCTCAGCCCGATGACTGAAGTGAAAAATAAAGGATTTTAAAGAAAGGTATGAGGAAACAAAGTCGAGAGAAGGCACTGGCGTAACAGAAAATGTTTACTTGGCATTAACCAATACTGGATATAGATAGTGGGAACTAAGAGTAAGCTAAAGTCCGAGAGGTTGAGTTTGGGAAGGTGGGATCAGATACTATAAACCACCCCTCTCAGAGACCTAAACATAGGTGGGGCGCGTACACCTATCATTACACTTAGTGTTTTCGTTATTTCTTTACCATAATGAAGTTGCACTTCTAAAGGTTTACAAAAAAACATGTTACATAACATGGGTCGGAATTCAGCCTTAAGCACCCCTCATAACGTTTTTGTTTTTGGGAATTTTCGGAACAATTTTGCGAATTTGTGTTCTATACACGGGAATTCATTCAACTGTGAAAATAAAAAATTATTTTAAGGGGTGCTTAAAGCAGAATTCCGCTTAACATGGTTTCCCCAGTGTTGTTATATAAGTTTGCTCTCGACTTGATAAAATTGTTTGTTTTGCTGAATATGTTTGTTTTATTCAACACATGCAATATTTTGAAATTAGTGCTTAGGTAATTTTTTAATTGAAGAAATTAACAGAGAACAGTAAATTAATCAGAACAATTAAATTAACAGCGAAAAAGAACGTAGTACTCACGTCAAGCTTTGTTATTCGAATATACATAACACGCGGGTTTGTAATACGAAACTATGTATATGTGGAGTATTACTAAAAATATACTTTGATAAAAGATAAATTTTAGAATATATATTTTTTATTTTATAAATATAAAGTTTCTATTTTTTTTAAAAATATATAGTCAATTTTTGCTGGTGCAAAATTGCTACCAGATACGGCTGTAATTATAATTTGAAATGATGCTACTTTCTCGGTGTCATAGTAACAGTTACTATGGTATAGTAACTGGTTTTCTCAAATTTTCTTGATAAAGAATCACCTCTTTAATGGTTGTTTTGTTTTGTTTTATGTCTCTAAATGTCACAAACGTTTATAGTGTATTTTGTGTTATTTAGCATCAGGTTAAACCCGATCCAAGAGACCTACGATTATTAGAATTCCAGTCGTAAAACCATCATGTCTCTTTTAAGATTACATTATTTAATGTGTTCTTTTCTTATTTAAAACGAGGAGTTAATTGCAGCGAGAGCATCCTAGCCATCAACACTTCTCTTTCAAGCGTTCTCTCTGCACTAAAGAAAATCTGAGAGCGGGGTTTCTCCGGTACATGTCACCAATATTTGTGGTCACTTAAGGCAGCGAGTTGGCAGAATTGTTTGCACGCCGAGCAAAATGCTTAGCGACATGTCGTCCGTCTTTACGTTCTGGGATCAAATTCTGCCGGGGTCGATAAAATAAGTACCAGTTGAGTACTGGGTCAATGTAATCGACTTTTTCCCTCCCCCGAAATTACTGGCCTTGTGCCGAAATTTAAAACCAATATTTGTGGTCACTTGTTATCTCTTTTGTGAGGTTCAGCATTCTGAGATCAGTTTTCACTACGTGTATACTCAATCCCTAACATAATTTATATATATATATATATATACACACACACACATATATACACACACGGGTAAGCACATAAATGCAAAACAAGGTGGAAAAAACAGTACTCTAATACTGAAGGTAGAATAATATACTTTTATTAAAACTGCAAAAATCTTCATAAACTGTTATTCAGAGTTTCACGTTCCCATACATACATGCACATAGTTGCCTTCTCTCTTATTTCCACTTTTTTCATCAATACATTTGTGCTTTACCATTCATCTACACTGACATTGCACATCCAGCAGACCTTACGCCAGATTTCTTTCTAGTATTCACGGATCTGCATTCAGGGCCCACATCTCATTACCATATAGCATTGCCGTTTGTACACATGCATCATAAAATTTCCCTTTCACTCTGAGAGAGAAAACGTTTGTTACCAACAGAGGTAATAGCTTCCTGAACTTTCTCCACCCTGTTCTTACTCTTGTTACTATGCTTTCAGAACATCCTCTTACACTGCTAATTAGGTTACTATATCAACTACTTCTTCAGATCTTATGGTCAAACTTCATCACTATATTCAGTGCTAACTCTCACCTTGCAGACATCACCTCTGTACACAGCTTATATGGTTCTCACAAGCCAATTAACACCTATCTTCCTCAGCAACAACCCAGATCACAGAGCAAAGGACCCTATCGAAGGCTTTGTTCCAGTCAAAAAACACAAGGTACAGTGGTTTACTTCTTGCTAAGGACTTCAGATGTCTCAGTAGGAAAATGGCATTAGTTGTATTTCTTCCTGGCACAAAACTGAACTGCATCTCAACTGGATTGACTCACTTCCTAATCAACTGAGATATAACCCTTTCCATAATTTTCATGACATGGTCCAGCAATTTGATACTTCTGTAATTATCTTTCTCTAAGGTTTACCCTTGTCACAATTGACTATGATGTTGGTTTGCCAGTTATCAGGTATGGATGGCACCTTCCTATGCAACCTGATTGACTATATGGGTGACCAGCCCAGATATTTTAAGCATCTCAAAGGTAATCCTTGATAGACCAGGGTCTTCATATCCTTAATTACTTTAGTTCCTCTCTGTTGGCTCTACACTAAGGGACCCTCTTTTTTCTTATGTATTCTCCACATTTAATAGCCTTTCATAGTAGTTCTTCTATGCCTCTTTCTTTGCAGAATCAAGTGTATTATGTGTGCCATCATCTATGTGTATACACTTCTCACCCACGACGTCTCAGCTCACCCTGGTACACTACCTTACAATCCAGAACACCTCACACCTCTAATCCTCATACCTAAGAGTATTGGCAGATCTCTTATATTTTGTTTCTTGTTAAAAAACACCTTTGGTTAGCTTCTCTTCTAGTTTCCTGAAAAAGTTCTTTGCTGCCTCCTTCTTTCCACCCTTTCTTAAGCCTATCTCTTCATTTTTATGACCCCACCACATCACCCTCAGGCTGTTATTTATTATTTGTACTATCTCTGAAGTCTGAGTCTAGGTATTTGCTTCTTCCACATTTCTGAAAATAATATCTATTACATCTAGTTCTTAGAATAAAAACAGTGTTTTTTTTCTTTTGTTTTTTTCTTTCCTGCCAAAAATACGAAAACGTTGTGATTTGAGAAATGTCAATTGTCTCAGCCAACCGAAAATGAGAAGACCATGTTAACTACCATTCTTCAGACAATGTAGAACAGATGATTTGGGATTCAGAATTAAAGTGCAATGGCCGAAGTTTAAGGTACCTAGCCCTTCAGTCCCTTCAGCATAATCCACTTTGCTGCAAGTAGTCTGTGGATAACTTTCTCCTTCTGAAAATTGCCATGGGTGCCATCTTTCCTCCTTTAACTAAAAATATCGAGTTGGAATGACTAGGTCTATCAACAGCAAAAGGTTCTTTTCTCTACATAAGAAAAAAATTCGATGGGGACATACTATAGAAGATGTATGACAACAAAACAAGAGTATTGAAGGTATAAGACCAAAAGTGGGTGGAAGAAGGTAAGATCCAGAATCAAGTGCAAAACTTACGTTGGTTATGAGGAGTGAAAAATTAACTTTTATACTTCTTTGAAGAGAAAAGAAATGATGTATGCTACTAGCATGGTTGCTAAGGAAAAGAGAAATGGGGAAGCAATATTAAAGGGAGAGACTAATAGGATCCCATCCCCCATCCATCCCTGACAGTATTAATGGAGTGGGAAATAGTACAAGGAAATAAAGTGAAGAGAGGGGTGAAAGTTAGTGGCAATAACCAGGTCAGTTGAAAATAGAGCATGGTAAAGTGAAAAGAATGAACTTTGAAATGAGAGTGAAAGAGAAAGAAGGGAGGTAAAATAATGAAAATAACACAGGATGCACATAGATACATATCCAAGATGAGGACAATTATTCATATACAAATGTACACACATACATAACACAAAGGCAACACATACTTTAAAAGAAACAAAGTGTGTAATACACACAAATGTAGTACAGGCCTAAATAATACATAGTAATGTTTAGACTGTAAACTATAATAGGAAATACATGTTCATAAGATGTTACATTACCTGAGGTAGATATAGAGGTTTGGTAATACAAGAGAAACAGAACTCAAAGCATCAGTATATATATATATATATATATATATATTGTTATATTTCAGAATGGTCATTTTTTTCTCCAAATAACCATACTCATTCTTCACTTCAGCTTTATTATTATTATTATTATTTTAGTGTCCTTTGTCTGAAATCTTTCATCACATCCTGTGACCTCTTCAACGACTTTCCATCCCACGTGTCTCCTCCTGTCCTGTTTAGTCCATTCTGTCTTTCTGTGGTGTGTATCCTTATCTGTGCATGCGTTTGTCTGTGTGTGTGTGTGTGTGTGTGTGTGTGTGTGTGTGTGTGTGTGTGTGTGTGTGTGTGTGTGTGTGGTTGTCTATGAATACATACAGGTGTGAATAAGTTATCTACAAAAAGACTGCGCACCCAGTGCACAACATATGTATACAAGTGGAAGCGATTGTCTCTGAATTATTTTATACGTGAAGTTTGGCGGTAGTTTTTGATGTTCGTAATGTTGTGTTAATGCGAATGTAGAGAGCATGGTTTGAAGCTGAGTTAAAAGCAAAAATATTGACATGGTGCTATGTGGCATCAGATTCACTTAATATATAAACACCATAACCTATTTAATATCAACGTAGATGAAATTTTAGTTCCGGCTTAGAACATTCACATTCAACCCAAACTGAGACCAACACTTGAACGCCAACAACGTTTAGATAACGCAATAGAATAACAAAAACAGCATCAATAAATATCGGTCATATGATTGCCTTCGTCTTGACTCAATGTAAGTATATAGACATCTAAGCTATTTTAGTAACATATATTTATGTAGGTAGAATATATTTTTTAATGTTTAAATCATGTAAATATATTATGTGTTGGTCGGAGTGTTTTCACTACGTTTCGGCTGTGTACGCACCAATCTTCTTCAGGTGCCTTGTGATCCACCTTAGTGTCATGTTTGGGATTTATCTCAGAACATCTCGGTGGCTACTCCTGAAGAAGGCTGGAACGTACACAGCCGAAACGTAGTGAAAACAACAATCAAGAGGAGGACACCACTCCTGCTAACACATAATATAAAAGAATCATCGTCTTAGAAATATAGAATTGTATCATAGAAATATACTTCAAACCACATTAGTATTCAAACAAAATGTTAATAATGTAGAAACTAATATTATATCTGTGTATCGTATCTAGCACAAAGTACTATTAATATCTTATAGCTTAGTAGAACTTTTCTCAAGACGTCGGTAATTAAGCCTGATCCCAACGTGATTTTAGAGACCCGAACAAGAGTTATAATGCAACTCCAAGAAAGCTAGAAACAACTCTCCTGTAGTCAATAATATCTCCTGTAGTCAATAATATCCAGTGGTCAATAATATCTGGAGGTGAAACGAATAGCATCATGTTATTTACCTATTCATGTTATTTACCTATTCATGTTATTTACCTATTCATGTTATTTACCTATTCAAGCCTACTTAGTCTACGAAATTTGAGTAGAAGTATGTAATATAATGCGCGTATGTATATGATATACATGCGTGTTTGATGACATTTTATTATATTTGATAAAGTTGTTTCAATGAAAATCTAGAAAAAAAAAAGAATATTTTATTAATGTACTGTATGTATAAACCAGAAGTAAACAAATAATATTAAGCCTCTAACAAAAGTGAATTGAACTTTTGCTTTATTTGCAGCATGTTTTAAAGTTAATTGACTAAATTGAATGAAATACGACGGAATTGAATTGCCACATTCCTCTTGAGAACACACATTGTCCTTAGCAAAGCTGTACGATCGATCAGCAATTATATATTGTATTTACTGCTTTCTCTGGCAAACATTTCATTATAAGAATGAGACTTTTAGTAATAGAATTAAGCTGAAGCATCCACAACCATTAATATTCACAGAAATGTATGTATGTATGTATGTATGTATGTATGTATGTATGTATGTATGTATGTATGTATGTATGTATGTAT
>JAOPUL010003319.1:8713173-8725925 GCA_027564515.1 Octopus rubescens | reverse complement strand
TCAAAGGCTTTTGCAAAGTCGAGATATATGACGTCCACATTTGAGTTATTGAGCAGCTGCTTTAACACCCAGTCGTAATGCTGTAGGAGCTGTGTGAGGCAGCTTCTACCTGGTTGAAAACCATGCTGGGTGTTAGTCAGCAAGTCATTTTCCTCAAGAAACTCAATTAGTTTCCTTCGGACTATATATATATAATATATATTATATATATACGTGTGCGAGTGTTTCACACTCATATATGTGCATGTATTGACATTCTGTGATAATTGTAAATGAGTCTCATTATCATACAAGCAGTATCATTCATTTCTAATATTCTGAGAAAACATGTCTAGCCATGGGGAAATATTACCTTGGTTGGAAACAGGTGAGTGTTGGCAACAGGAAGGGCATCTGGCTGTAGACAATATGTCCCGAATAAACTCTGTCCAAATAATGCAGGTATGGAAGAGTGGACATTATTATGATGATAATGATATACACACACACTATGTATGTGTATTATCTTGTGTCTCTATATACTGGTAAAGCATCAATGAGGGAGAAAATGATGCTTTATAAATTATGTTCCTTGATATATTTTTTCTGCATTAAGTTACAAATACTCCCTTGTCACTCTCACCATCAGAAAAGTAATGAATCATTAATTGATATTTTGGAAACCTCTAACCGAGACAGTTATTTACAAATTGCAATATATAAAGGTGATGATCTAGTAGTATCGTTAGCATGCTGGGCAAAATGCTTAGCTACATTTCGTCTGTCCTTACGTTCTGAGTTCAAATTCTGCTGTGGTCAACTTTGCCTTTCATCCTTTCGGGGTTGATAAAATAAGTACCAGCTGAGTACTGGGGTTGATGTGACTTACTCCCCTGAAATTACTGGCCTTGTGCCAAAATTTTGAAACCAATATATAATGAAATAGCATAATCATGTCCTTTAGATATACAATGCTTCAATCTTGTCTAGGGTTACATCACACAAGACTGTTTATACAATGTTTCTCCTCATTGTTAACTCTATACCTCTGTGCAGGTGATAGCTGAAACCACCCTTAACTCATTAAAATTCTTCACGCATGTGTCTTCATCCAAATGTTGAACAATTTCTATGAACCTAGTTATTATATACGATTTCTCTGAACTGGGATCTTGAAAACACCCTTGAATTGGAGTATAATGACATTGTCTTTGAGCTGTTGAAGGAATCTTAGTCACTGTAATTATCAAGAAGACATGCAAATCATATTCCCACTTCTAGTGAACAATGCACTATTAAAGCTTCATTCTCTTTTATTATTTTACTGGTTTTCATGTATGTACTTTGATTATGCTGGGGCACCACTTTCAAAGCTTTTAGCCTGCTATCTCAACCACAATACCTTACTTGGTACTCATTTTATCAACTTTAGAAGAGTACAAAGGGCAAAGTCAATTGAATATAAGAGAAAGCAACTGAGACAGAACTTTCAAGCTGAAACCTTTAGAAATTGTGATCTATCTAGTAGCATTGTATGGGTGAAGCATAGACTCTAAGTGACTGAGTGTTTGAGATGATCTGCTACAGGTGAGTGCTGCAGATTAGTTGAATGGGTGGTTGAATCCTAGAAGAACTGGGATTAGAACAAAAATTTCTGGCAATAGTCAGACAGCAAAAACTGCTATATTTGCCGACATTATCAAGGCTCAGAACCCCTGTGTCAATATTCTCAGGGCTGAATGGATGGAAAACAGGCTGACATGTAACAAAAATGTAGATGGAACAATTACATCAAGGAGATGACTGGGTGGACTTTGGTGAAGTGTACAGGTGCAGTACATGACTGCATTATGTAACAAGGAGTGGTGGTTGTTGAAGCACTTGACCCTTAGCCATGGGGATATGCATACTCATCATCATTTTCATATAACACAATTTGTTTTGTTGTTGCCATCGAATGTTAGGCATGTACATACGCACTCACATACTATAAATAAACAGGAACTTGCTTAAATTCCCCATCTACCAAATTTAATTTACCATTCATCAACTATAAAGTATGGTACAAGACAGTTGCCCAAGATTACACATAACAGGATTCAGTTTGGGACCACATGGTCATGTAGCAAACTTCATAACCACACAGCTATACCTGTGCCCACAATCGTTGTCAATCTGCTGATGGTAGACAAGTTATCCACTTTTGATTGGCATTGGCTTTTGAGACAGATGTCACAGTGGCAGTAGTAATAAAAGTGGGACTGCTGCTCTCACCAATTTATTTGTCTATTTCTTTTCTTGCATTGACAAGTTTTATTTCAATTCATCTCCCTCTAAAATAATTCTGCTCTTTGAATCCAAAGCTAACATCTGCTTTTATCATTCCTCCTATATCAACACTGTTGATAAATATATATTGAAACATATCCTCTCCTATTCCTGCTGTGACCCAGATATTAACTCACCAAGCATTCTTTCATGTGTTTTAACTTGACCATTACTCTGCCATTAAACTCTTGTAAGATTATTGGCTCATTGCCTAATCAATGCAATCCACTTTATTGTTTTTAAAATGGACACGTTAAAAAATGTATTATAAATGACTAGATGGTCATGATTAAATATAATCATACTGGAGTACCACCTTCAAGTGTTTTAGTCAGAAATATCAACAACAGTCTGATAGATTTGGTAGATGGAAACTGTGAAGAAGAGAATTTTGTGTGTGTGTTATTTTTGGCCATGTATATTGGCAGTTCTATCAGAGCCAGCCTGGGGGCAAACAACAACAACAACAACAACAACAACAACACAACATCCTCTGCCTCTCAAACCATCTGGTGACTTCTCGTCAACTTAATTGATCAAAGCTCTATTAATCCTAAGCCAATTATTTTGGGCAGCAAAAGTTCTTTGCCTCTGACCTTTTCAAAACTGTGAAGCACATGACTGAAACCATCATCTTTCCTTCCAATTTCACATGCAAACAGAAAAATTCTATCCCAAACTCTTCTTTGTGATATTATTTGGTGACATGCACACACTCCCCAAGTGAAAAATCTTCTCTATCCTCTTTAATACAAGAAGACATTTCAATCTGATGGACAAGATCCTCATTAACACCCACAAACAGTGTTTCCCTGACTTGGCTCTTTTCTTTACTAATCTCTTTAATTATTTTTCATCGTCTGTTGAGCATTCCAGCTATGACCATCCCATATATTCATCCTTTTAAGATAATAGGATATAGTTTGAAGGAGATTTGACTGCAATTTCTCACAAAGTTGCTTTATTTTAAAGCATTATCAAAGATTGTACCATCTAGTCTATGTCTACTATGTTAAATCCAATATGAAGGAACAAAAGCTGTTTCTGTTAAAATTAAGGTTGAGATGGACAGTTGTAAGGAGTTTCTTGAATTCCCTAATCCATAACTTCAAAATCTTCTTTCATTGAGGAATGTTTGTAGGAATATTAAATTTGTGGCCTTGTTATCCTGTTCTGTTCATTTTGATTCGGTAATTGATAACTTTTAAATTGATTAAACTGCCTTGATAAAGAAATCTTCAATTATAATCTTTTAATTAATTTAACCCTTTAGCATTCAGATTACTCTGTCACATGTAATGCTTATTTATTCACATTATTTTGAATTAATTATGGCTTATATTATGTAGCTTGAAGATTTCGATGATGTCATTGTTTATTTTTAGAATGGTATAGTAGGATATTTGTGAAAGGCCAAATCTGGTTGATCTCAACATAAAACAAGTAGAATATTAGGGCCAGATTAAATGCTAAAGGGTTAAAAGTGACATTATGTCATAAGCAGCCATAACTGACATGATACCAGAAGATGGTGTAAACAACAGAACTGTTTTTTTATAGATGAGTAGTTCTTGTAACAGTCTTCTATATTCTTCCATCCTTACATTTTTGATTTGGTTTCTTATCATAATCTACCCATTATTTCTCAAATCATCCAATCAACAAAAAGTTTAGGAATCTGGGATTGTTACCAATGTAGCTATAGAGAATATCTTTTATCTTTTACTTGTCTTTTACTTGTCAAACAAATCGATTCCAGTACTAATTTTTTTTTTTTAAGTCTGGTATTTTTCTGTTGGTCTCTTTTGCTAAACTGTTAAGTTACAGAGAAGTAAACAAACCAACACTGGTTGTCAAGTGGTGAATAGAAGCAAACACATAAACACACACACAAACACACACATACATATAGAACAGGAGTTATCGTTGTTGGTAGCATTCAAACCATGTCACCTATTTGAAGATAACTTCTTCCCTTCCTTCCACTCATGTCAAAGGTCCAGAAAATAAAATAAAATTTTAAAGGGTCATGGCCACTGCACATGCCTCCTTTTCTGACTAAACAGAAAAAAAAAAAGAAATGACAACTTGATCTTATTCAGCACTACCAAGATGCAACCACAATACATGGCAACACAAAACTCTAGGAGCCTCTACATGGTTGTGTGACCTGTTAGAAACAATAGCCAAATTCTCTCTTTAAAAAAGAAGGACAGTGTAGTCAAAGAGATACAAAAAGATGGGATGGTCACAGTTGATCATAGGTCTGTTCAGTCAAGGTTGACCTGAAGCTAACAACAACAACCACCCTTCACTATTCAAGAACAAAATTCAACTAAAATCTTTGCAATCTTCATAAGTGCTAGACTTCATAATATTAAATGGTGACCATACATGAATGGCATAGCCAAGATTATACCCTCTTCCATGTTAATTACCTTCACTCATCAACTTAGTGTGCTACAAGTCTTCTTACTTTTACTAAATTAGCTTACTGAACTTAAGGATTGTACACAATCTTACCAATCTGCCTACCTTTCTCCTCTCATTATGCCTTAAGCAATTCATTACCTCAAACACCATGCTAATTTATTTTTACTCTAAAATTGCAACTTGTTGCTCACATGCATGGCTGTGAAATTAAGAAGCTTGCTTCCCAACCATATAATCTCAGGTTCAGTCCCACTCTGTGGCACCTTGGACAAGTATCTCCTACTATAGTCCTATACCAACCAAAGCCTTGTGAGTGAATTTGAGAGACAGAAACTGAAAGAAGCCTGTCATATATGTATGTGTGTGTACATGTGTTTGTGTGTAGTCTTGTCTTGACGTCATGTACTGGTCCTAAATGGGCATCACCAGCATACAAGAAATGTTGTTCATTTGCATTCTTCTGTGTAAAAAGTTCAGTCATGAGGAAATATTACCTTGCTAGGAAACAGGTGCATGTTGGCAACAGGAAATGCATCTAGTCACAGAAAATCTGCCTCAGCATATTCCATCTGACCCATGCAAGCATGGAGAAGTGGACATTAAATAATAATGATGATGAGGCTTATATATCACACCTACCAAGATTAACCAAGTAAGTTTGAGCTAAACATCAGCTACAGGTTGGGAACACCTTCAAAGGCAGGGCTCTTTGTTTTTTCAGATTAAACAATTAGAAAGTGTTGCTTTAATATTTAAGGCAGCGAACTGGCAGAATCGTTACCATGCCGGGCAAACTGCTTAGCAGCATTTCAACCCTCGCTACATTCTGAGTTCAAATTCTGCTGAGGTTGACTTTGCCTTTAATCCTTTCGGGGTCGATAAAAAAAAGTACCAGTTGAACACTGGGATCGATGTAATTGACTTAACCCCTTCCCCAAAATTGCTGGCCTTGTGCCAAATTTTGAAACCAATATATCAGATAAAAATGAGGGACCTTCTGTGTAGTCATACAGCTTGCTAAATGTAACAACCAAATCTCCCTCAAAAGTGATTTTCTGATTAAACCAAGTATCCATTAGTGAAACCATCTGTTAGTCACAGCTCTTAATAAAAGTGTCAACCTTTTTCAGAGATGGGGTGGGATTTTGAACTCAGCACAGATACCACAAGGCATCTCATCCAATGCTCCTACAATTCTGCTAATCCACTGTCCTGGATTGGTACTTTGAATTGAATTTGAAAAAATGAAGAGTAAAGTTGACTTTAACAGGATTTGAACTCAGAATGCAGGAAGTTAGAACAAACACCACTAAGTATTCTATTCTGACTCTGCCAATTCACTATCTTGAAATAACTTCCCCATAATCTTTAAAATGAAAACCACATTTTGTGTGTACCTTCAATCATCAGTAATATTGTAACACACATTGAATATTTCTGTCACAAAGCTTTCCTCCTACTGAAATAAAAGAACACTACTTAATATCACTGTTAAATTACTGAAAGGATTGTAGACTGTCTGTTTATGCTGTGCTCTATAAAGACTGGGAGAGTACCTATTGCTTCAATACCTGTTTAACATTCATAAGTTTACATTTTACAAAATCTTTTCTATAAAATTGTAAGAAGATTTCATGCACTAATTGTCACAAAGAATGTTTTTCACTTCAGCAATATTAAATTTCTAACATTGACGCATGGCCTCAAATTGGGAGAGGTTTGTTTTTGTTGATTATATTGATCTACTATTTGACTGATACTTTATCTTATCAACCCTTGAAAAGATGGTAGGTGAAGTCACCATCAGTGAGATTTGATCTCAGAACGTTAAGGAATGTAACTAAATACCTTGAGGTATTTTACTCATTGCTCTACCAATCTCTCATTCTACTAATCGTTCAGTAAAGTTGTAACTTTTAAAAATATTACATATGTATTATGTGTAAATGGCATATGGCCATGTGGTCAAGAAGTTCACTTCCTACCAAGTGACTTTGGGTTCAGTTCCACTGCACAGCACCTTGGGCAAGTGTCTTCTACTATAACCCCAGTCCTGACCAAAGCCTTCTGAGTGGATTTGATATATGGAAACTGAAAAAGTAGCCTGTCATATATGTGCTTGGGTGTATGTGTGCACATGTCTGTGTGTGTGTTTATTTATATCTGTCACTTATACAAAGGTCACAATGTTCACATAGTATTCTAGTTGGCTTTTCTCCTGTCAATCAATTGCCTGCTCACTTTGTGCCTTCAGTGCTGTACGGAATAAGAGATCCCTTACTTGAAAAACAGGTAAGGGTTAGCATCAGGAAGGGCATCTAGCTATAAAATAATGTCTCAATAACATACACCTCTAACCCATACTAGCATGATAAACAGACATAAAATAAACAAGAAGACAAATTTTCATCTTATACTAAACACGTTATTATTGCTATTCAATATTTTAAAATATTTGTTTTAGTTTCTGATTTTATTTATAGGTATTTTCAGTTACAAATTTCCATTTATTAATGAGATTTTTTTGACAGGCAATTTGTTTTCAATAGCAATTTAATAGTAGTTATAAATATATTTCCTTGACACTGGCTGTGTGTTGTGTCTGTGACTAAATCACTTAGCACTTGCTGGCACAGTACATCTTGATGTAGATAGGTTTCATATAAAATGCTGCGACAACACTGTTTAATTAAAGACAGTTTCATTGGTTTACAGGGAAAAGTTAAAATCAATCCACTTGTAGCTTTTTTTCTAAAACTATTAGAGCTAATCTCTCTTGAGATGGATGTTTTTGATAAGATTGATTTTGTTTATTATTCATGTAATAAACAGATATTGAAGGATTAATCTGAAAAAGACTAGTAGTAAATCTACTTACAATAGTGTGAGAGAGTAACTTTAATAATCAAGTGGGAAGCAATGAATTTCATATAATGATCTCCTCCAATTTCAATCATTCAAAATTTCAACCACAATGGAGAGAAAATTATGGCATTAATGGTAATTCTTGTCACAAGAGGCAAGGGAGATAAATTTGAGATTTAAATTGACAAAACATGAAATGGATATATTCAGTAGTGAGCGAATCTAATCTTTGGTAGTCATGGTGTCAACTTTGACTTGTTTCAGTTTATCAGCCCTTCTCATTAAAGCGTTATCTTACACATAACTACCAGACCATAGAAGAAGTTTTAGAAGATATAGCTTTTGAGTAAAAATTACTCACTATTAGTTAAAATAATGACATTGGAAAGTTTCCCCATGGATACCAACTGCAGGAAGAGCATATAGTTAAATATGGATTAACATACTTCTTGTAGTGAACTAAGGAGAATTTTTGATCAATTGAAATTACATTTGAATTATCCATACAATGAATAGACAGAAACTCCCAGGGAAAATTACAAAACATTCTAGTTTTTAAGCCAACTAGATATGTTTTAGTTTTTTATTAGACGTCCTCAGCAAAGACTATTCTTGTAATTTCACAAGACTAAGAATAAGGAATATAGTGACACCTGATTATTAATATCAACAATATTGCTAAGGGAAAATACATGGTGCAGGGGGAACATTATGGATACTAAATAAAAAATATATTGTAGTTTCACATATGTAATATAGTGAAATGAAAAATTGTGATTAACTAAGAGTATCCATGCAAGATGCAGACAAAACTCTAGGTATGCTTAAAATCTAAAAACAAGTAAATAAGATAACTCCAATAAAATCAATTAACTGAAATTGTGAACATAGTCAGCATCACTGTATTTTATACCTTTATTCCTGTAAATATTGATTAGTCTTAGTTTTGTCAGTGAGTAGAATATGCTTTGCTGAAAAGATCAAATAAGATTGAAACATGTCCATTACTTTTTACCAGTTGGTTTAAAGAGCAGATTTACTTCCATACTTTGTTTTCTGTAAGAAAAATCTGCATCCTGTTTCAAGGCTACCAAAAACCATATTACTCTCCTACTTAGTGTAATGCTTTAGGAGATCTAAAGTTGAAGACACCGGTTGTTTATTATTTTAAGACACCATAACTATGAAATGAGACTTTATTAACATCTTTCTGTTATATGTCAATTAAATATATAAAAAAAAGTGAGTGGATCACCAGAACAGTGTTGTGAGACTGGTTTACTTTGTGTTTCTGCCCAGCTGTCAAAGAATATTGTCAGACTAAGAGCCTTGAAAATAAAACTTTGTTTCTTGGGGACAATGCTCCAAGTTACCCATCTAATCTGGATGACCTGAGAGATAATGTTTAAGTAGCTTTTCTGCCTCCAAATACATCCAACTTGATTCAACCTATAGACCAACGGGCTATTTCTACATTTAGTGTCTACTATTTACAGCACACCTTCAAGTAATTGATTAAATTCTTAGATGGGGAAACTAAACCAAGAGTAAAAGAATATTAGCATGGTTATCATATCATGAACACTATTGAACATCTGACTATGGCAGAGCAACAAGTGAAAGCAACCACAATGATTTTTGTCTGGGAGTAAAATCTATCCTTACTGCATTGCAGACTTTCTAGTTAATGAAGAACCAATACAAAATGTTAATCAAGAGATTGTTGAGATGGCAGACCAGGTTGGATTTAATGAAGTAAATCAAGATGTAGTGGAGTTACTTGAATCTCATAGTGAAGAAATATCTAATGAGGATCTGATGGAGATGGAACAACACCATACTGAAAAAGAGGATTAGATCTGCCACAGCAGAATTGAGACTGGTGCTGGTGCCACATAAAAATCACTGGTGCCACATAAAAAGCACCCAGTACACTATGTGGAGTGATTGGCATTAGGAATAGCATCCAGCCATAGAAACCATGCCAGAACAGACAATGGAGCCTGGTGTGGACCCTGGCCTTGCCAGCTCTGATCAACCCATCCAACCCATGCCAGCCTGAAAAATGGATGTTAAATGATGATGATGATGATGATAATACTGTAAAAGTACGTCAGAGGATGAACCTTTGGTAAAATTAGTTTCACTTTACTTCATTTCATTTAAAATCCCACTTCTCTAGAATTTATCAATGGTGTTGAAGGAGGACTGACTGTGCGGTGCTTTTTCCTTTTTGTTTTTGACAGAATTTCAACTGATATTTGAGTCAGTTATATACTCAATATACCTTACCAGAATAGCCACCATGTCTCACTTGATCCATGCGCCAGTTTAATGCATTTAACCACCATATCTAGATATAGAAAATGTTGTTTATCAGCACTTTCTACATATTGATCTTCTGTTCACCTAGACTGCATATTCAACAATATTAATTGATCATGTAAATAATTAATTCTGTCCTATCCATTTCACATACTCTGAAAATGTTTATGAATTGCATAGTTACCCTTGCTAAGCAGTCAAAATGACTACAGCTTTTTAGTTCATATCCATTGCAAAAGTTTCATTATATTTCTGATAAGAATAATTTATCCTAAACGACCTCAGATCACCAAGTTCTTTAAGTATAAATATCAGATTTTCTTGAAATATCAATAAATTGCTTTCTCATCCAAGGAAAAATTCATTTTAGATTTACTTAAAACCATTGATCCAGAGTATAGCACTAACCCCATGATGTTTGATTAAAGAACTTTCTACTACAAATGCAACTTGGACTCTGACATCATTCACTGATATGCTCCCTTTTGTATTTCTTCATTCCATAATTCCTCATATATACAATCTTGATAATAAACATTTTCTCTCCTCTCAATATTAAAAAAAATCACTTTAATTTTACTAACTCACCTGCCAGCCTTCAAATCTGCCTACAAATATCAGATGCTGTAGTTCAAAGTAATTATTCTTTTTACCATGGATGTATGAATTCACTTCACTATTATTGCACATAACAATGGTTTCTCCAGCTCTAAGATATTTCTTTAACTGCTGTCATGATACTTTTCTTCATTTGATGACTCAACTCATCCTCACTTGAAAACTGCTTCATTTTCTCTTTGGTGAATTCTACCAGCAGATTAACAGATTCCACATTCAACATATTCAACATTAATTTCAGCAGCACATCTATCAGCTTCACCAATTGCATTGCACATATGAGTGAGTGTCTATGTAGACATTTAACCTGCTAGAATTAGTTGCCAATTCTCTCTCAAAAATCAATCTGTCATCTTAAAAAAAAAAAAAAAGGAAGGATATTTTGGAAAATGTAGTCAAGAAGACTGGAAAAAAACTGGATAGTCACATCAATATATATCATTCATTATTAATAGTATAAATTATTAATTTTTTTTTATTATTATTCAAAGAAATTTTACCATATTATTACAACAGTCAATGGATCGGTTCATAATGGAATGGGTGTGAAAAGTATGTTTGGTGTAGAAAATGTTAGTTGATGCATTTAAGTCTCCAGTTATTTTAGCACAAATAGTGTGACATACAAGACATTATTTTGCATTGAATTACATTTAATAATTTACATTATATACTACAAGGGATGGCACACAGCCTCATTTTCTAATGAAACTGGCTGCCATGGCTTTCCAGCTGGATCAGTGTGCTATTTCCTGTCGAAGGTTGGTCTGGAACCCAGACAAATGAAGAAAATAGGCATGGCAGATGAAATCAGTTCAAAGTAACTGTGGTTGACAAGAGACCACAAATGGAACTCTTCTACAGATGAAAACTAATTTAGTCCTTGCTGCCCCATTCAGACAAAGCATACAAGCTAAGAGGCAAAAGGTTTGTGACCAGAGATACTTACTGATGGTACAGAAGGGTTTCTGACATTGCAATGGATTTAGAGCTTGCAATAACTCTAAGTAACTCCTGCAGTTTCTGCATAGTGTAATAAAACATCTCCAATGTTTATTTCACCTGTAATGTATTTACAATTGAGACATGGGCCCTGAATGCAGAGGACATGCAAAAGCTAGAGAAGAATGAAGCTATTATGCTCTGCTGGATATGCAATGTAAGTGTACATGTGCAACAGAGTGCTAGTGTGCTGAAAGAAAAGTTAGGCATGAGAGGAATTAGATGCAGTGTGTAAGATAGAAGACTGCACTGGTTTGGTCATGTGATGTGGATGGATGTCAACAGTTCCATAAAGTGGTGATCACTCAATGTGGATGGAACTCGTGGAAGAGGGAGACCCAGGAAGACATGGGATGAAGTACTGAAGGATGACCTTAGAACACTGGACCTTATGGAGGAGATTTCAAAGTACTCAAGAAGACCCGTCCCCCACAGCAGAAGTGTTATTGCCGCTTCCCCCGATCAAAAGGATTGGCCTGCAAGAGCCCTGTAAAAAGCACTCATGCTGGTGTCACGTTAAAAGCACTCCTGCCAATGCTATTTTAAAAGCACCCAGCACACACTGTAAAGTTGTTGGTGTTAGGAAGAACAACCAGCCATAGAAACCAAGCCAAGTCAGATTGGAACCTGGTGCAGCTCTCTGGCTTGCCAGCTCCGGTCAAATCGTCCAACCCATGCCATCATGGAAAATGGACGTTAAATGATGATGTTGATAATGATGACATGTTGACTAAATCTAGTTAGGAGAAAACCCACAAAAATCTAAAATAATTCAAATTGGACTACAGTGGAGAGTGAATCTGATTATTGGCAGTGTGGTAACAACTCCAGACGTGTTTAAGCTTTCTTAGTCTAATTGATGCTGCACATTAGATGACTACAATAAATATATTGAATTTTTATGAATGAACTCAGATAAGCAGTACAACTAAAACTAATGACTAGAGGAAAATACCAAAGGGTGCTTATTACAGGGAAAAGAATTATTAAAGTGGGTGTTTACCATACTTAATGTAGTAAATCAATAAATTATAATTAATTACTCATAGTGAAACTGGTGTATCAGATTGTTACAGAGGAAGGATTTACTGACCCTGCTTCTTTTATAGACCATATATATATATATATACTGTGTGTGTGTATACGTGTATACATGTATATATGTATACATGTATGTACATATGTATTTATACATGTATGTA
>JAOPUL010003319.1:8655094-8667944 GCA_027564515.1 Octopus rubescens | reverse complement strand
ATATATATATGAGTACACCACTCCCTTTCCCTAGCAATAATATATATGTTTGTTTATTGGTTAATGTCTAACTGTATCTTGATTTATTTGTTTCAAATTTTGGCACAATGCTAGCAAGTTTGGGGAAGGGGTTAGTCGTTTAGATCGGCTCCAGTGCTCGACTGGTACTTATTTTATTGATCTCAAAGGGATGAAAGGCAAGTCAACCTTGGAAGAATTTGAACTTAAAACATAAAGACAGGCGAAATGCTGCTAGGCATTTTTCCCGGCATGCTAATGATTCTGCCAGCTCACCACCTTATGTTAACTGAATATATTAACATTAATTTGCTTCTTGTTTTTATTTTCATGCAGGATACCTTTACAACCTCACCTTTTCCCTATTTCTACCCACAACATAGAGACACATTTTGTGCTATGTCACATCACATCACTGCCATATCCACCCCATTTGATATTACAGGTTATACATCTAGAAGGGCAGTAACCCCCAAATATGAACAGTAACAACCATATACAACATGACAGCTACTTAAACTTGACTTTATCCTTCACTTAAACAAACCTCAATGACCAAGAGTGCTAAGTTTAAACTAATCAAATATTAATATTCTATTATATATGGTATCTCTAACTGCTAGAAAATGTATATACGCTCTCTGATCATATAGTATTTCTCTCTCTCTGTCTCTCGCTCTGGTTTCTTCTGTAAAGATTCATTTAGACAGGTAATAACCATAATAACCATGTTCAACATAGCAGCTTGTTGAAGTTGGCATATTCCCCATTTCTCATGGAAAGTGCATCAAGTTCAATAATTATTTCTGCTCTTTTAATTTTTATTAAGGGTATCCCTAACAGCTACAGATGTTATATATAAATGCTCTGTTTACATAGTTTTTTTTCTTTTGCTCCTTCACCCCAAACATCTCTCTCTCTCTCTTATCAGATCTTTCTGTGACGATTCATATCCTTAGCAGTATGACATCACATTGTGAGCATGCTTCATAGCATTACTAGCAGATGCAATGAAGTTGTCTTGGCTTGGAGGTTGGATTCACCAGCAACTGCTTTGTAAAGCAGTAACTTTGAGTAAACATTGGGGGTTTGGGGAGGAGTTAGTTATTTTGCAAGTCATAGTGAAGGCAATCCAACAAGGAGCTCTGGATAAAAATCTACATGGGGAAGATTTGGGCTCAACAAGCCCAGTGAGAGCAACAATTTGAAATAAAAACTGATGCAGTATAGAGGGGGTGCATTTTAGTTTTGTCAAATGGCAATCTTTCTTGTGTAGATGGTGCAATAAAATGATCCCAGTCCATACTGTTGAAATCACATGATCTGGTGCTCTTGGCGTTCTATCATCCATGCTAGCAATATAAACTAGAGTGCATTTTGCACCAAAAAGCCAATATGAGAGTTTCTCTCATGGTATCTACTGCAGTATAATTTGTTCTAACAGAACATCCATGTTTAAAGGAGGATAAATATTACCTCTCAGTTTTAATACTGCCTCTGTCACTAATATATATGACTGAAAATTGTTTTGTGATAGGAAAGGCATATAGCTATAATAAATCATGAGAGTCAAGTCAGTGAAAAATCTTATTGTGTACACAAGCTAACATTACCGTGTTAGTACTGTACACAGATGTGGGGTGGCCAGGTGGGAAGATCTGGCCAAGTGTGAGAACCTGTTGATCACTATCAAATAATCATACACCAAGATCCTATTCTAAATATATAGCCTATACACCAAATGTCTTCCATTCACATACATAAAAAAGACACATCATTAGAAACTCACCTCTCTCCCTGTCAGATGCAAAAGTTCAGGGCTGCCTCCATCAACATTGACATAATTAAAGAATCTATAGACGCAAGACCATAGGGTAGCACATGTGTTCTCTGTACAAGAAGTAAGAAGAAATGAAGCTGCAACCAGAATCATCATCAACATTTGACGTCTGTTTCCATGTTGGCTTGATAGGAACTGGAAAGGCTAGGGTGTGCACCAGGTGCCATCATCTGTTTTAACTTGGTTTCTATGGTTGGATGCCCTTCCTAATGCCAACCACTTTACAGAGTGTACTGGGTGCTTTTTACATGGCACCCTCACCCACATTAATGTTTTTTTACATGGCACCTCATTATTATTAAGCATCTACTTAAGGTGGTGAGCTGGCAGAATCGTTAGCATGCCGGGCGGAATTTTGTCCGAGTTCAAATGCTGCCAAGGTCGACTTTGCTTTTCATTTCTTCAGGGTTGATGAAATAAGTACCAGTTGATCACTGGGGTTTATATAACTGACTCCCCTCCTCCCCCGATGTTGCTGGCCTTGTGCCAAAATTTGAAACCATTATTAAGCATCTTCTTTCCATGTCACACTTTGAGTCATTTCTTATTGGAAACTGTTGCTCTTAATGACTGGTGCTCATATGTGACATTTAGCTTGTTTTCTATGGTTGAATGCCCTTCCTATTACCAACACTTTACAGAGTGTACTGGGTGCATTCTCTCGTTGTGATACCAACATGAGATTACTTAGTAACCAAAGGCATGTAGACCGAGGAAATAAATAACAGCAGAAAGGCCAGGAATGGATAATTTGAAGGGGGGGGGGGTGTAGTGAATCTCAATAGCCTAAGACATGTACATTTGCTCAGGTGGCCCAGGAGGAGGGAGAGAGAGATTAGCATATCACCAATCAGTATAATCCTTTGTCATCTCTTTTCTCTGTACTAATCACTATTCTCAAGCCTTTGTCCCTAGACATCATTCTCACCAGTCTAAGTCTGGAGAAAGGAGCAGGGCCCAGTACCCATGAGATCTTCCCCTTTCTCCAGACTCAGCAAGTAAAAAGAATATAAATCTATCCTTCATTCTATGCATAACATGTCCAGACCAGCTTGACCTTCCTTCTTGCACACTACATCTGATTCATTTTAAGTTCAGTCTTTCTCTTAATACATTTGCATATCCAATTGAACAGGCTAGTTTCATTTCTGTCTAGTCTTCTGCATTTAAGGACAATATCTCTCTGCTATGGAGCATCATAGTTCTACAAGTATCACAATCTGCCTTTCATTCTGAAGGAAAAGACCTTTATTGCCAGCAGTGGTAGTAGCTCCCTGAACTTTTTCTTACCCCAGTTACTTTATTTACAGAACAACCACCTCCCTTGCTAATTATGTTACTTAGGTAACAGAAGATATCAATTTCTTCTGGTGAACCAGCTAGGCATTTAAGGGAATTTATTTCCAATGTACTCTTAGTACATACTGCTCTATACAAAGCTTACCTTCTCTGTTAGCTTGCCAGTGATTTCACTTACACCTCTTATGAATTTATAGCTTACACTAGATAGCACATGGAGTTTATACCTACTCCTTTTCTGCATATTGAGCAAGGCCATTTCCTTCACAATATTAGGGTCCTGTATACTTTCCTACTTATTTAGTCTCTGTAAAGTTTACCTCAAGGTCTTTCACTTCTAAATTCAGCTTCCATGTCTGGAATTCCTTCTCTAATTCCATAGTTTCAGCTACAAGAACTATATTATCAGTATATAGTTCATATGAACAGCCAGTTTTAAACTCCTCTGTGATGACTTGTAGGACCATGATGGGTCGAAGAGGGCTGAGGACTTATCCTTCATGGCAACCTATGTTTACACTATATTCATTGCTGTATTAGTTACTTTCACTTTACTATACATTTGTACAGCCCTCACAAGCCATTCATCTACACCTAGTTTCCTGGGTGACCACCAAATTACTGAGTGTAGCACTCAGTCAAATGCCTTCTTAAGTCAACAAATGCTAGGAATACTGGTTTACTCTTAGTCAAATATTTCTCCTTCAATTGCTTCTCTAGGAAGATGGCATCTTTGATACTTCTGCCAGGCATGAACCCAAGTTAAATCTGTTTTAGATCAATTGTGATATGACTCTCTCCATGGTCTTCATATCTAACATCCAATAATTTGATGCTTCTATAATCTCCTTTGACTTGTAGCAGTTTACAATGATACTGTTTTGCCAGTGATTAGATGTGACACCACCCTGTATTACTTGTTTAGCTATCCAAGTGTCTATCATGTATCCTATTTCACCAAATATTTTGAACATCTCAGTGACTATCCTTGATGGACCAGCAGTTTTCCTTACTTTATTTAGGAAATCCTTAATCACTTTATTTAGCCTTCAACTCAAATTATTGATCGTTCTATAGGGTCAACATGAGATAGTCATTTTTTATCCCATACATTTTCCATGTTTAACAGCCTCTTATAATACCACTTCCATGTCACTTTCTTGTTATCCACAACAATGGCAAATGTGCCTTCATTTTGGATACACTTCTCTTTAATGATGTCTTGGTTTTCTATAATACATTGTCTTGCAAAGATTTTAAAATGGGCCCATCCCTACCATTTTCTGGTGAGTATGAAATCTATCTGACATGTGCTTTTGCCAGACTGGTTAAAAAAAATTTTTTTTTTTATAAAATATATGTTGCAAATCATTAGATTAGTTGTATCACATAACTCCAGGAACCTCACATCCTCCTCATTTCTCATACCATAGACATAGCCTCCATGCATATCACAGAAGCCATTGTGGTGTTGAATAATATGAAAGTCACCAGCACAATAATGAAGTCACAGAGGCAGTCTGCAGGACCTCATAGAAACTTCTGTTCATCTGTTAATCCTGACTGTGGGGCAAACACAGAAATAAATGTTGCTGTTGTCTCTAACTACTCTTATTTTAATTAGCCTTTTACACACCATGACTACTTCAGTTAGTTATCCATTTTTCAACTTCACCCCTGCTGCCACTAAATTTGTGTTGCTCTTTCTTGCCCGTGGGGAGTTTAATTGAGGGTTTCTTTCATTTATCTCTTGTACACAGCCCATGTCTAACTCATCTTTGCTCTAGCATCTCCACAATCTCATCAGACTTAGCTTTCCTTGTGCTTATGTTGATGGTTACAGTCCTGAAGTTTTAAAACTGACACGAAGAGGGAGGGAATTTGGGTGGTAAATTTGTCAGCTTTTGTACTAAGGTAGAAAGTTTGTGCCGTGGATTTCGGGTAGTTTGAAAATTCACATACATGGCTGTTTGTGCTTTCATGTAATTTACTATCATTCACTCATTCCCTATTATTTGACCACAAATACAACTATATGGGCCCCTTTTAATGCAGTTACCAGTTAATATTATTATGGTTGTTATGAGAGCTATCATTGTTGAGTGAGTTGCTTGAAGATCCTGATATGGGAGGGAGTGGGGAGGACAGCCACATCAAGTATTGGCAATCTTGGAGGGTGGGAAGTTGAGGCTGTTACTTATCAGGGGTGATAGATTTTCAGTATTTGGTGGTGGTGGTGGTGGGTGGGTGTAGTGGGCACATCATGGTTATGCAGCAGTCAAAAATTTCAATTGATCGAAAGCAGAAAGGAATAGAGAGAGAGAGATAAGGAAGGACAATTTATCTGCAGATAAAGCACTGAATGTGTATAATTTCAGAAGGGAGAAACAAAAGCAATTTTTAGTTTCTCGACATGGAATGCATGATACTTGCTTCGTTGTACAGGTACACATTCTTCTGGATAGGTAGAGCACTGAAGTTGGGAGAGTAGGCTTAATATTCATTTCAAATTTTGGCACAAGGCCAATAATTTCGGGGCAGGAGTAAGTCGATTACATCAACCCCAGTACTCAACTGGTACTTATTTTATCGACCTCAAAAGGATGAAAGGCAAAGTGGACCTCAACAGAATTTGGACTCAGAATGTGAAAATGGACGAAATGCTGCTAAGCATAATATTGGCATAAATATGGATAAACTAATTCAAATAGTCAGAGTATGTGATAGATTAATGAAACTTAAACAAGTTTTAGACAACACTGATAGGAGCAGTGATCTCTGCACATGAACTACAATCAGGTTTGACAGATGAGCAAAAAGCTCAACAGTCAGACCTGATTATAATGGTTCTATGAGGCCCTCTTGCAAACCTCTTGGTTAAAGAGAAGCCAATAAATCCAAGCGAAAGAGGAGGATATGGGAAAGTGTGATGTAGGCTGATTTCAGGAGCTGAACCTCATGAATACAGTGATAAAGATGCAACAAGTGTCAAGGTGCTATGTTGGAGAAGACTTATTCATGCAAGCATGGCTGAGAAGCACAGGCATAACTGTATGATTAAGAAGCTCACTGCACTATCATATGGTACCTTAGACAAGTGTCTTTTACCATAGCCCCAGGCCAGCCGAAGCCCTGTCAGTAGATTTGGAAAACTGAAACGTGTATGTGTGAATGTTTCCTTGCCTTGATAGCACTTTGCTAAATTTTAACAAACATCACTGTCATTCCATTCCAATGTTTCATGAAAAGTCTGACTGCTGTTCTGTTTGTGTATGAAAGACTAAGCTGGCTTGGAAACAGGTGGAGATTGGTGACAGGGAGAGCGTCCAGCTATTGAAAATTTGCTTCAACAAAATCCATCTGAAGCATGCAAGTATGGAAAAGAGAACATGATGATGATGATGATAATATATAAAAACAGTGATTTAGAAAGCTACAGCAATACAGTTGGGAAAAATATTAAATATAAAGAACAAAGATAAAATTTTTACTTTAAAACATTTAATAATCCAATATTTCGGGTGAAAATAACATTTTTCAAGGAGGGAGGAAAACACACCTGGCCTTATTGCAGTTTCAAACAGACTATCATACTCTCTTCTCACTCTCTCATATATATATTGTCTGTTCATTCATTTAACATTATTTTTTTTTTCATGCTAGCATGGTTTGGACAGGAATTGATTTTGAGGCAAGGTTTTATGGCCAGATGCTCTTCCTGTCACCAATCTTTCACTGTTTCCCAACTAAGGGATTTTTAAAAATTTATTCCACAAATCTTAGCAAGCACAGAGCAATCAATTTAAGGAATGCAAACATCACCACCATTTCATTCAAATGGTGATAAGTGAAATATCAACATTCATGCATATTTGCATACACACACACACACACACGATGGGCTTCCTGTAGTTTCTGTCTATGGGATCCACTCACAAAGCATTGGTCAGCCATGGTATAGAAGACATTTGCCAAAGGTAAAAGGTACTGTTCGGTGGGTCTAAACTTAAAACCCCATGATTGCAAAAGTGAACGTCTTAAGAACACAGCCATGCTTGCCCATATATATATATATATATACCCATCCACACAGCTCAAATAGAATACTCTTTTGCAAAATTTCTCATTTCATTTTGTATTTGAACTAGATTACATCATATTTCTTTACCTCTAACAACAAATATGGTCTTTGTAACCAGCTATTACATGCACTCTACATAAAGAAGGAAAAAAAAAAATATCACAATTTCTTATTCATGCGACAATTATCAGGGGTAACATGGGTTTGCAAATGTAAAAGTAAACAGTAGCATGAAGGTGGAATCTGAAAGTTAAATGTAATTCAATACTTCTTTGTAATGTTGTAGAATAAACAACATTACTAAAGTAAATTGAAAAACATTGACCAGATCAATTTATTTAAAGATAACTCTATGATAAAGCAGTAAAGGATACATATTTTTACTGGAACTGGCAAGAATTAAAACAGTTTCTAGGCAGATATTATTGCACATTCCATTCCCTTTTTAAAAATCAGTCCATATATGTATATATATGTTTGGGAAACACAGGGTTATATATCCCTAAATACTTAGTAGTTGATCCAAGTACATTTCTTAACCTATGTATAAATTTGTTTCATTTCAACTCATATCCACAGGTTATATCAAATCCAAGCAATAGTAATTAAGGGAATTACAAAAAGTTTCTTGAATAATTTACAAACCTGTAAAGCAGTGAAATGTTCAAACATTGACAATTGTTTACTTTTGAAGCATTTCCTAAGATAATTGATCAGAATGTGAAGAATTGTAAAAAATGTTTTTGGAGACTTTTTTTTTTATATTAAATCATCTCAGCTTTCTTAATACCTACCGCAACTCAAAGGGATATGTTTTAGAAGTATAGAACATCCACAAGTTGTAAAAATATAAACAGATAAGTTATGCATATGGAATTAGAAAACTGAGAGACTGGAGTAAAACTAATGTTATCTGAATTCAGATGTTGAAACATTTGGATATGATAGTTTAGTGATAATTAATAATAATATTCATTCATTCATTGCTTTCATAAAACAATCTAGGAATGCAATGAATAAATAATATTTTTCATACATTCATTACTGTCATAAAACCTGGACAAAAAAAAAAAAATCTTGAAATTAGCTTTAAATCCAGCACAGATATGAATTATTGTTGTTGTTGTCGTTATAATAATGAATTAACAAGTAATGAGTAACATGGATTTAAACAAATCAATAAACTTCATCACTTTCTTTTAGCAAAAAAAGAATAAAGAGAACATGAAGAGATAACAACAAACATTTTAAAAATTAAAAGCAAACAAACAATGGTTTGGGTAAAAACAACTAAAAGGGATCTAATGAAGATCTCCAAAAGAAAACTTGTAACATCCTTTTGAATAATTATCAAATTACATTAAAAACAAATCTATCTAATAAAGATTTATTGATTGCATACAAACTTAAAAATAAAAACTAGAGATGTATCAACAAAGTAATAGAGATTTTATTGAAGGTTCTAAATTTGAGGATTTGAAAGAAAGTTGTGAAGAATTTGACACAATTTTTTTTTTCAAGTATTCTTTCTTTAAAAGCAAATAAACATGGCTATTTTGATACAAAATGGTGATTTGGCAAATGATTTTTAAAATGCTAAAAAATCTATTTGAAGTATTTCAAGTAAACAAATAGATTACCAATGAGTTGTCAATGGCATGAATGGATGGAGACAATTAAAAAGTTATTTTCTTAATTGTATGAAGTTTTAATCAGTGAGGATCTGAACAAAATGTTAGCCTCATTGCAGCAAGCATTGGGAAGAAGTAACCATATATATATAATGAGATGGTCGAACAAAAGGAAAACGGGGAGCACTGAAACCAATATACATTTGATACTTTTGTCTATAAAGGATGAACCATGAGTTGTTTTTTTTTGATTTTTTTGGTCTGCCAGCAATTATTTAATTTGGCTGGTTGACATAACTATGGTAATATACAATGGAAATCAAATTCTTAAGAAAAACATTAGCCAACTCATAGATGACATATTTCTAAATACTTTTACTTAGGCGCCTACAGCAACGTAGGAAACTAAACAAAGAGAGATGCTAATTAGGAGCTTATTTTTCTTTTACAAAAAAAGAAAAAAATTAAACAAAAATAAATTTTATAGGAACCTATGGAAATCAGATGACAGATTTGCTTTGCTGAGGTAGTTGTAAACATTTAAAGATCAAATAGAGCTTAGCATTGAGTAGTACTTTTTAAAACCATTTCTGTAATGACAGTGATCCTACACTGTAGAAGTAGGAAAAGTCTGTTCACCCAACTGAACTGATTCAGCCTTTGTAAAAGCTATCAGATCATTGACATTGAGGATTAAAAATATAAATACAAAATAAAGCAGGTTTAGATAGAGATTTAGGCAGTCATAGAACCCAGATAGGAATTGTATTGCGCAGGAATTGTGTGCTTAATACAAGGCAGGAGAACAACTGCAACAACAAGCTACAGTCGGTTAAACTAAGCCAAACCTTACTCAATACGATTTCCACTTTGAAATAAGTCACTACAAAAATTAATGGAAAGTTAAGACACTTGACAGAAATAGAGATGATTAAATAACAGGTTTCTATTTACAATATACATATAAGAACAGAGAAGAATGGATAACTTGAAAGTTCCAGCCACAACATCATGTGGCTTCAGTTTTCAATGGTCCCAGCTAGAAATTCTAAAGAGAAAAGACTATGAATATCTAAATAGTGAAGAATGCTTTTTTGTTTTGTTTTGTTGTTTTTTTTTCCGTTTTTCTTGGGTTTTTTTTTTGTCCAAACTGAGCATTAAAAAGATGTAAAACAGCAGAATATCATTAGAATTTTGCCCTATATTCCAACTAGCTATGAGTAATCTGTTGACTTTAGAACTTGATTTAGATGATATAACTAAATAAGATTGAACTCTTAGATAAAAAAATATATAAAAATTAATGCAAACTAAAATTGTACAAAAGTTCCAGAAATCTTTGGATGACAATAATACAGTTCTATTTGTCACCATTATACATCTAAAGCTGTGGGATTTAGGGTTTTGCGCTGATCTAAGCACAGTTTGGACAATCAGTATTTAGACTCATAGAACTATATGAAAGACATTGAGATTGGTTTTGTGACAAAGGCTTCATTCAGTATTGCAGATCAAAGATGAAAGCATTAAATTTGTTAGAACTTCAGTCTACATGGTTACAAATTACTGTAACCAAGCCAAAATAATATGGCATTAAAAAAAACGAGCTACTGCAGGAACTAGCAGTAGATGTTTCTAATAAGAAGCACATTAGTTCAAATTTTCATAATAAAACCTCAGCTCATCTATTATTATTATAATTAGTCTTTTTATTTAGGAAGTTAGTGCAAAAACATTCTGCAAGAGCTTTAATAACATAATGTTCAAGTGACAGCGCACTTTATGCAAATATAATTACAAAAACAAAACAGTCAAAAATAAACAGTCAGCAGAGATTTGTAAGTGAGATTTTTAAATGTTAGATGAAATGATCATACTGCACTGTCTTATAAACTCTAATGGCAGGAGAAATTTGTAAAGAGTTCATGAGGAAAAGAAGACATGAGCACAACACCTACTGACCTCTTGTTACCTTGCTGTGCATTCAGCGTTTAATCTTTGCTGGATGGGTGAATATGTCTGGCTTGAAATGATCATTCCTCTGACTCTAGGCACATTTCACTATGTATTTTCAGTAATACCATCAAAATAACTAGATTCATACAGAAGCAAAGCTTTCAAAAGGTGGTGTTTATTGGTTGAGTTAATTTTTAGCTTCAAGATTTCTAAAAATGAAGCTACATATTATTATAATTGTAGTCTTTTTAACATGACCAAACTAAAATAATACTTCTAAAGAATTCCTAAAACTGATACTTTCAAAAATCAATCTTCAAATATAAATTTTAAACATGCTTATAAAAATACTATTATAAAGATGTTAAAGATATATTCCTTGGCTTTTTGCCAGTATGTTTCAGTTGGATAATGTAGAAAACACTACATGAAAATTTTTCATACTCATGAGGTTGCTAAGAAATGGATGTTGAATGCAAAATTTGATTGTTGATAGAAAACAACTTCATGATACAGCAACAAATCAAAGACAGACAGCAGTGAAGTTCTTAGTGACTTCCATGTCTTTGAGACCACAAAAGGATAACAAGAGCTCATAGAAAGTGAATTTTTTCCTTTTAGAAAATATATCTAAAAATCAGATTCCTCAGTATTTTGAATACCAGAGTATATGGTAGATTTAGAAAAGTAAAAGTTAGATATAAAAAAAAGATAAGCAGAGGGGTTGATTTTGCTTTTTCTGAAAGCACCTAAACAAGGAGATGAATTGATTCAACTTTGATATATTAATGCTTGATTTTGTTTTACCGATATTTTTTTTCTTCTAAAGACTCTTTAAGTTCATGCAACTATGATGGCGATAAAGTCTATAGGATGTCACTTTAGACAGAACCTCTACAACATGGATTCAAACAGAACTGCGGAAATGTGTACTCTCACTGAAAGTATTCGCAGAAATATTCAGAAGATGACCAATTTATGTCAGGTGGAGAGGTCACAAGATTACTATTTGATAATTGGTTGATGAACAGAGCTGGTAGCTGCAGATGGAGGAACTGATGTCTGGTATTTGATTAAATGGTGATGATAGCAGCAGCTGGTAGAACCAATCTGACAATCAGGAACCAACTAGTCAGCAAGAATGAATGTTTCCAAACACTGAATAACAGCTGCAATGCTTGCACACAACAAATTGAATTGTCAGTGTAAAGTCACAGGCAGTTTTTCAGTTGATAGGTAATCATAAGTAGGATAAACAGTCCACACTATTAACCTGCAATGAAAAAAAGAAAAAAAAAAATCATTAAATATATGCAGAGATGAAGAAAGAAAAAAAAGAAATCAGGTCATTAAGTATGAACTGTCCGATTTCCTTATAAACTTTCAAATTCGAAATCGGACATTTCATTCTTAACGACTTAATATTTTTGTTTCAAAAAAGAATGTCTTAAAATATTGTAAAACATGTGCATTGATATGTATGAAACAAAAGCCTACAAAACTGGCAGTGGTTAGCATCAGCAAAAATTACACAATGAAGTTTATCAAACTGGAGAAATTTGTATGCTGTATGGGGAGAGGCGGCGTCCCACTATATTGTATGGGAAGCAAACGTCGAAAGTCCGGTGCCGGTGGCACGTTAAAAGCACCCAGTACACACTGTAAATGTGATTGGTGGTAGGAAGGGCATCCAGCTGTAGAAACCAAGCCAAATCAGATGGGAGCATAGTTAGCCCCCCGGCTTGCCAGCTCCTGTCAAACCATCCAACCCATGCTTGCATGGAAAAACGGACGTTAAAGGATGATGATAATGATGATGTTGATGATGATGATATTTAGCTAAAAACTATTAATCTACTGTATAACAATATGATTGTATGACAATGATGCTCATTTATAACCATCACGTGATGTTTAGCCAAGAACACACACGCACACATACATACACGCATACATACATACATGCATGCATGCATACATGCATACATACATACATACATACATACATACATACATACATACATA
>JAOPUL010003319.1:8640825-8654994 GCA_027564515.1 Octopus rubescens | reverse complement strand
TATGTATGTATGTATGTATGTATGTATGTATGTATGTATGTATGTATGTATGTATGTATGTATGTATGTATGAGCCAATGCGGGAGATCTCTAACTGGTCACTAGATCTGCTAGAAATAGCTACAAAATATCCCTAGAGTCATATTCAATTATCTTTAATGTTTTTAAAAGGAAGGATATATTATGTTGGATATGTAATCTTTGATATGAAAACAGATTATCATAGGTCTGCTCTATGGTGGCTGATCTAGTGCTAAACCAGAAGAATAATCATTTTAGAATTAGTTGCTATAATAAATTGCTTGTTTTCTCTCTCAAATCAGTTTTATAATGTTGAATATTAATTTACATAAAATTCTTAGCAATTAATTCATAAAGATCTATTTTTTAATTACTTATTAATTAGTAAAAATGTTGATACGGTAATTTTAAGCAGGTTAATTAGAAATATTATAATTTAGCAACAAAAAGTGTCGCAGACATGAAACCATTCTGGAATTCTTAAATGTCTAAATCCTTGTTATTTCTTTAAGGCCAAAATAGTGCTTCTCTAGTCATTTGCTTTCCTAGAAATAGCAGCCAAATCTTCTCCAAATCACACACTATCATCGGTAAAAAGAATTTCACATTATGTAATCTGAGATACATTATGTCTGAAAAATGTGGAGATGGTCATGGCTGGCATGGTGCAAGCGTGGCTGTATGATAAGAAGTTTGCTTCCCAACCACATGGTTCCAGGTTCAGTCCCACTGCTGCGTGGTACCTTGGGCGGTTGTCTTTTACTATAGCCGTGGGCGGGTGGATTTGGTAAACAGAAACTGAACGAAGCCCGTCGTATATATATATATCTGTATATGTCTGTGTGTGTGTGTGTGTCTTTGTGTCTGTTCTCCCCCCCCCCCCACTACTGCTTGATGACCAGTGTTGGTTTGTTAGGTCCTCGTAACTTAGCGGTTTGGCAAAAGAGAACTGATAAAATATGTACCAGGTTTAAAGAAAAAATGTACTGGGGGCTTGATTAGTTTGACTGGAAAACATAAAAAAAAACTCTTCAAGGAGGTGCCCACAGTCTAATGACTGAAACGAGTCAAGGATTAAAGATAAATCACATCATTGAAATCTCGAAGCTATGAGATTAATTCCAAATAATTCATTCAAAATGATGGGAATAAGTAAATAACCATATTTAACAAAGTAATCTGAACACTAAAGGGATAATGTTACTATTGGTAGAAATTGGTTGAGCGTCTTCTAAAATTCCATCTCTTCTTTTACTGAGTTCAAATCTAACCAGAGTCAACTTTAGCTTTCATTTCCCCAAGGGTCAATAAAATTAAAGTACCAGTAAATAATTAACTTTTATTATTTGATTGATTATATCCTACACAAAATCATAATAATAATAATTAATTCTTTTTTATTGGCCACAAGGGCTAACAAATTAAAAACATTAAATGACAATACAATGGGGAACAATACAAAAGGGTTTTCGGGGTTTTATAAACAATGAAAAACAGTAAAAAAATAATAATAATAATAATAATAATGTTTTCTTTATTGGCCACATGGACCGAAATAATAATAATAATAGAAATAAAAAAAAGCTCTTCCAAGAACATTCAGATGAGATGGTGATTGTGTGTGTATGCATGTGTGTGTGTGTGTGTGTGTGTGTGTGCAATGCATAAAAAACATGAAAGATGTGCAGAGGCTGGGCAGTTTTTGTGGTCATGTGAAATAAGTAAACAAGTGAAAAATATTCTGTGTGCTGTCAAATGAGAGTAGCCATGATACTTGATTGAAGAATACGTGGGAAGAGCTGGAGAGTTCAAATCTAGAGATACTATGAGGTAATAAAAGACACAAAAATTAACAGACGTAAGTGAATTCAATTTTCTATCATCACAGACTAAGCCTTATTTTTAAAGAAGAATGCCTTAAACTGAGTTGAACCCCATCAGTTGTTTTACACCAGAGAAAAATATAACAAGATTGGATGGAGCTAGATGCCATAACATTTTTTTACTGTGTTATCAAAACAATGAATTTGTAAGAAAGCCAAATAAGAAATGAGAAAATGTTCAAACTGAAAATTGGTAAGAGCAACATTTCATTATGTTGGGAATTAATTAAAAAAAAGGTAATGAAGAGAAAGAAAAAGGAGTAGATGCTGAACACAGATGTTAGTCTAGAGATGAAAGATAACTTAGGCACAGCAGAATCAGTAGGGTAGCTATGTAGGATTGGAAATGAAAACAAATGATATTTAGATCTTTGTTGAGCTGATCAAGTGATAAAATAAATTGAAACAGCCAATATTCATTCTATGAAATCAACCATTTTAATAATATTAAGATTCATTTGCCACAATTTCTCTATTAGCACAACAGCTTTCATATTAAAATCAGTTATCTCCAAGTTGTAGCTGCCTTTCGGGGGATGATCGGTCTATGCAGGTAGATAGGAAATGATTTATTAGATAAAAATGTTTGCAGTACTAGGTTTTATAGTGTAACTTCAGTAAAATATAACACAATTTATTTTTTAACACTTGATTAAAAAAAAAAGAAAAAAACATTGTTATTTAAAACTTTTCTATACTGGCAACAAGCAAGTCATCAAGCTAGACATTTGCAACCCTTTTTGGCAAAATTAAATAAGTTTTTAGTCTAATAAATAAAATAAACCATACTAAAATGTTAAATTATTTTCTTATAGGGTGTGTCAAATTTGTAAACCTTTGGATGACATTTCACTTTCTGTGTACACGTGGGATAGATTTTCATTAAATTTCAACCAAAGGGATATTTCACATATTCCCACACTCGTATATTTAAGCAGAAACTAGAACAGTAAAAAATATCAATAGCAAATATGAGTTCAAGTCAACATAACTCAAGCAAAATTGAATGAACATTTTTACCAAAATTTATTGACAAATCCAGTACAGTAAATAGATGACTGATTATATTCAGTCTAGTTCTTCCTCATTCTACCACACTCCAGATATGTGTAAAGTATTAAGAGAATCTGGGTTAGATGTCAACAATTCCTTTAGTAACAGACATGCTGACATTTTTAATGCAACATACATATCATTATCTGCAATGCCAACTTCTGAATGAAGTAATACTATACTGTCAAGCCACAATTATCATAAAGAAGGCATATGTATTACTTGATACCCTCCCTGAATTTTAGCTTATTCCTTAGCTTCTCCAATTTTAATCTGCTCAATTTCATATTATTAATCCAATAATTGTTAATTGTACTACATTTTAAACACATAGCCAGCTTCAGAGAATGTCTGTCACTTATGGCTATAAGTTATCATTAACTTCAAGTCACCATGGTATTTTACAGATATTATCACGAGCCAAGAAGGGAGCCTTCACATGATTGCTTAAACAGTTAAAAATTGCATTCAAATCTCTTACAAATCACACCCTACTCTCTTAGAACCAAACACATTAGATGATGCAGTCCTGGGTTCCTTGTAGAAAAGACAAAGATGAGATGGTCATGGCTGGAATGTCCTTGATTATAATCAGCTCAATCAGGACTGGCCAAGAGTTCAACAACAACATTGTCACTAGTATTAAGTAGAGCATCTAAGCAATAATAAATATATTTCTGTCCAATAGATTCCAATGACGAATACTTTAGCACACGCATTGTATATCTATTGTTTTCCTATACAGTACCAAATTACTGCCTCAGTGTAAAGAACAAAGTTACTTTCTTGCTACTGTGAAAAAAAAAGAAAAAAAAAAAAATGACAACAAAATTACCTGCACAAAGGGTTGCTTTCCATGAATACATAATTTAGAATACACACATGACATGCCAGAAATTTACTGGATATAAATATTCAACATTAAGCAGTACTTATACGGCTACATGTTTTGATTTTTCTTACATCTATCATTTCACTAGTTTTAGTGTCTTGTTATTATTATTACTCATTGACTTTTTACAATGCTGATCATTTTAATATTTCCATACCAACACCAGACAACAGCTTCCATATTGAAATGAGGAGTAGCTAGGTGAATATTTAGATACCACCTAAGTACAATCAGTGATTAGTACCAACCAAGTTTTGACTATAAAAAAAAAAAAAAGAAAAAAGAAGAAAAAAAGCACATTCTGTACCTCATTCTACCAAGCTAGAAAATATAAACAAAACACCATAAAGTAACAGAGAAATTAGATATAGAAATGTCAACCTGCTTGGATGGTGGAAATGTTTGAATTAGCTGACTCATACAAGAACAGATATAAAAAAAAAAATCTATATACATTTTCTGTTCTGTTACTTTGAAAACAGTGCAGTGACAGAAACAGTAGTGCATGAGATTAAATGGCTTTCAATATTTAGTTTCTTCTCTCTAACTTCTGAGTTTAAAGTCATGATCAACTTCGCCTTTCACTTCCCTAGGGGCTGTTAATAAAATAAGGACTAGTTATGTATTTTATCAATCTAATCTATTATAACTCCAATTCTTGCAAACAGCCACAAATTTCTGATTATGTGCCAATATTAGACATCAACATTAGTCACTTTCATGTATAAAAATAAACCATATTGCTAGGTTATATTTGTTCTGTCTGTGATGATGATATATAAACAAGGTCAAATCTTCTAGTATGGAGACTACAAAAAGACCTTTGGGGAAACAAATTACAATTTTCTCAGACACAGATACAGCTACATAGTTTCTTGCACCAATGAGAGAGCCTCTATGTAGTTGCTCAACCTGCTAGAATTTGTAACCAAATTTTCCTCAAATCATACCAGATTATCTTGGAAAAGAAAAGAAGAAAAAAAAAGGATAAGCTATAATATAGTTCTGAATAAAAAAAAAAATGGAATGGTCCAGACTAGAACACCTTTCATCATCACTCAGCTGGAGTTCAACAAGAACACAGTGGCTTCTATAATAGATCTATTATAGCTACTTTATTATAAAAATGTTATATATACTCTATTATAAAACTAGTGAGACAAGTAGACTTCAGTGTGTAACATCAGTTGTTATATAGTGCCCAGATAAAAACCTTTTTTCGTAGCTTTATCAATGTGAGATAGCAACAAATTTTGTATCTTTAGATAAAATTGGCTTCTGAAAAATACTTTGCCTGTTGTCAGAAGTTTCATAGTGATGTGATATTTTATTCATTTACTTGTGTACTTATTATTTTAATTCCGACAACTTACCTCACAGATAAACTCAAACTCATTCATGTGATGTTTTACAAAATATAACAAAGTATATGGTTCATTTTAAAAACCAATGAATTTAACCCTTTTACAACAAATGATAAACAGAAATTAAAATTTCTCTTGTTTATATGGAATTACCATATAGGACTGTTTAAGGAGAAATTAACCCTTTAGCATTCAAATTACTCTGCCAAATGTAAAACTTAATTTATTCATATTGTTTTGAATTAACCATGTATTGCTTTGATATTTTGATGATGTTATTGTTTATTTTTAAAATGACAGTGTAGGGTAGATGTGAGAAGCTAAATCTGGCCAGTTTGAACATAAAACAGGTAGAATATTTGGGCCGGATATGGTCTGTTTAAATACTAAAGGGTTAAACCCAATATAACCTTAAATTTCAGAGAGAAAGAATATGAAAACCACAAGTTATTGTTTCAATTATAATGAAATTAGGAAAATTCATTAAATATTTTTAGTGTAAGTATGTTTGTGTATGTCATTAAATATTCTAGTGTAATTATGTTGTGTATGTCATACATGATAAGGGCAAGCAGTATCATCACAACTAACAGTACTAAATTTTTAGTAACAATTAATGGGTAAACATGCTAACTAAAATATATATATCTTTGCAAACCAATTGTTTTCCCAGATACTTCATTACAAAAACTGGAGTGGAGGTGTCCAGTAAATAAATTAAGATACTGGACTATCATTTAAAGCAGTTCTCAACCATTTTTTCATCTATGGACCCCTTTGATTACTATTTTATTCTGGTGAACCTCCATAGTCATCTGATGTTTAACAACTATTTTTATAGAAACTTATTTCAAAACTCCTATTTTGTTTTTCAAACATTAACTTGTAGGTTGAACTATGTAAAATGTTAGAGAAAGAAACATGTTTCTTGAAATACATACCAATACAAACATCTAAAGCAAAATATTTCCAGGGGCCCTTAGTTAGAGAAAGAAACATGTTTCTTGAAATACATACCAATACATACATCTAAAGCAACATTTTTTTCAGGGGCCCTTAAAATTGGATGCCCAATTTACTATTTTGTTGCATGGACCCCCAAAAATCTTTTGGACCCCAGTTGAGAACCAATGATTTAAAGTAAGGTTTCACATTTTATTACACTAAACTAATGGCTCTTAACCCTTTTGTTACCATATTTCTGTTGAAATCCACCACATTTGTTTCGATTACTGTTGAAAATAATAAAGGATTTAGTACAATAACTTTGTCATTATTATTAAGCTGGTGTTTGGAACATAACATAAAATTCTGATGGAAGGTTTTAATTTAGATGACTTTAAAATAGAAAGTTTATATCATAGAACCAGGGGCGGTCTCAGTCGGGTTGGTATCAAAAGGGCTAATCTGGTAATATCCCAGAGCATTGTGGCTCACAAGGAGGGGGCAAATGTCAAAAAAAAACCATGGTGGTGGTGGTGTTTAGAGAGGTTATAGATTTACCTAGAAATGAGATTTTTAAACCAAATACAATATTTATATTTTAAATACATTTTCAAAAAAAAAATCTTTATTGGGATTAAAATATGAGTAGGGCATCAGTGAGCAGAAACATGATTGATCATGTGTCATGGGTCCAATACAGTTTCATTATATATGTCCTCACCTTCTTTAGTAATTTCCATAAAATATTTAATGTGGGGAGTTCATGCAAATATCTAAAAAGAGGCACATGCTTGATGGGATAATATAGAAAATATGGGTAACAAACTGTTATGCAAAATTAGCTTTGGTTTTTATTCAATTTCTATTTTTAGCAAAAATATGGAAAGTGGAGGTGGTGGTGGTGGGTGGCAAGTGTAAAACATCATTTGGTGAAATGGGTTGTTGAACTACAGAAAGTTGAGAACAACAAATGAAACTGCCCGACATAACAAGGCATGTTGTACAGATCTGTATTAAATGGAAATCTTATTTGATAAAAATACTGAATAGAGACAAAGCATTCTTACATGTTATGACTTTCTTATTCAAATATTTTAGTGATGAAATACTAGTGGATAAATTAACAATATTTATGAGTTTAAAAAATTGCTAATGGAACCTTGTTATGACTTGTGTCACACAACTAATACTTATTTCAATGTCTATAATTGAAAAATAGGTATCAAGTCTTTATGTAATAAAGGACTGTGGCATCTGTCTCATCTGCTAAAACTACAGATTATGGAGCTAAGCATTGTTTTTATGAAGTCCTCAAATCAACGGAAATGAGAAACATTTAATATATTACATGTCTAAATTTCATTAACTCGAATCAAAATGTCTTCTACAACTAGCAAGTCTTTACTGCCATTACCACAGATATTTTTGAAAAGTGATATTTCAATTATCATCATGTGAAATGTTTCAAACTGGCAGTTGAAAGTGAGAGAAATTTATGGTCTATGAAGCCAACCCATAGTTAAAGAGCAAGTATGAGTGGTCTGAACAGTTAAAGAGACGTTAAATCAATATAAAAGTTGTATGGGCTGCTAAATTAAATTTTAAGCCACTAGATTTAGTTTTAAATGTTACTACAACGTTTCAATAAAGAAACAGTTCATAAACTAATATATCAATTTAATATGTTCAGACATTCACACACACATACTTAAGTTCAAAATAGTGTATGACTCATTCTTAACAGATTGTAAAAAACATTTGTATAACTTGAATGTCTAGTTTTCCAACTGAAAACACATGCACTTAAAATCTGTCAACATATACTAATGCATTGAAACAGAACTGAAGTGGTACATGTACAACTAAGGGAAAATATACATGGAGTCCTGTATTAGGAATGTATAAGATTTGAATATTCAAAATGGACTAAGCAAGACAGAAGAGTGGTAAACCAGAGAAGACATAAAAGTATAGCCTATATAATTAATGATTTATGGAAGAAAAAGAGAAAAAATTACCATGTTTATATTAAATTAACTTCTTAGTGGAAAACAAATAATACAGTGTGGGAAAAAAAGAAAACCATTTGTTGAACTCTCAATAAGTTTTCTCCTTTTCTGAAATCCTAAGCTCAATTAAATTACATATGGAGCCAGCTTCCCTTGACTGTAATGAATATCTAATTAATTTACTATCCAGACTAGTTATAATAACTACTACACATAAGTGGGCCACTTGAAGGGTTGAGCTAAGATAATTAGCAAATGAATCAAAAACATTAACAACATTTCATCAGCACAGATTCATTTGTAGAGCTTGTTTCAGCTGGAAAAGTTCTTTTATAGAAAGTCCCAAACATTAACTCACAATTTACAAATCACATTCCTCCATTGGATTTTGAGTATATTTTCCAATACTGGCAGATTCTGAATACATTTCCACATCACAAAACATTAATATATACTAGACTCAATTTGTCTCTTATTACTGCATATTTTCTGTCTTCTGGCTAGTACCATGTAAAAAGCACCCAGTACACTCTGTGGAGTGGTTGGCATTAGGAAGGGTATTCAGCCGTAGAAACCATGTCAAAACAGACTATGGAAACTTGTGTGGTCCCTGGCCTTGCCAGTTACTGTCAAGCGGTCCAACTCATGCCAGCATGGAAAACGAACATTAAATGTTGATGATGATGATGATGATGTTATGTGTCCTACTTCATAATATTAAGTGGAAGTCACCTTGGTAATAGCTTATCTTCTATTAGCTTTAAAAAAATGTCTTTAGACTTAAATACTAGAGTGGTCATATTGTTAATCACATCAACATACTTAATAGAGTTAGAGTTGATTCTCAGTTAACCTATTTGAGATTCTGTCATATTCCATCTGTAGACAACGATTGCACTATTATCCATCACACTGACTTCTGCTTCTTTGTACACTGATTGTAATAGCATCTGGTGCTCTTACTTCACTTTTCATTTACATTTATTCTCTAACAGAATAAATGTAAAGAAAATAAATAAAATTTAAAAAACAACATCAAATGAAATAGCTCAGTTCCAAGATATTCATGAATGTTGTTAAAATGGTAGAAATATTCTTGTTCAAGAAGCAGATAAATACAGAGCTACTACTGAGTACCACAAATGGCTTATTGCTGAAACAAGACACCTATAACTGAATCATTAACCAAATAAAATATTACTCTTTATACAATTTATTAATGAGAGTAAATTTAGAGAGGGCATAAAAGACTAACAGCACTTATGTAGCTAATTAATAAATCTTATCACATCTGATCCTGAAGATGATTAACAGCTTATAAGCAATGATAGAAAATAGTTAAAATAAATTTTCAACCACAAATTCTGGAAATTTTTCTCACTTGAAAAGGGGTTAACATAAAGATACCAGGTAAAATATAGTAGCTTAAGTAGAAATGTAAGACCAACTATACTAGAAGCAGCAAACAGAATAGCAAAGGCATAATTAAAATAGAAACAGTAAAGACGTACTAATCATCATCATCACCATCATTTAGCGTCCGATTTCCATGTTGGCATGGGTTAATCAAGAATAAAAACCAGAGACCACCTATGGCATATTTTCTTTTAGAAAATGTGTAAGACATGATAATTATTAAAAAAACAAACAAAACAACTAATATATATATATATATCAAATTAGATTTTATCTTCTTCTTCAGGCTTCTGCAACAGATAAACATCACCCTACTATTTACTATTTACAGTGATAAATAATTTACTTTTCATCACATGCTTTGATAGAAATTTCTTACTGAGATTAAGTTGCAAACATTGCTAATAAGAGCAATCTTAACATTATCAAAACTATAAAGAATATTTTAATGATGAGCATTTAATTAGCATCTTTTGCTAAAAAGTAAGGGAGGGCATTTTAAAATGTTTTTAGATGTTTTAAGAAAACATTCCTGGTGGCTGAAACAACATTATACGAAGAGAGAAATCTAGTTTTCCAGTTTAACAATCAGAATATACATGCTTAATTATAGTGATAACGGAATATATAATTTCTCACAATGGAACAAGACCCGCTAATTTGTAGGAAGATATAGTTGACTATCTCAACCCCAGAATAAATCTGGTATTTATTTTATTAACTCCGGAAAACACACACATAACCTTTGGACATTTTTTTTGTTTTGATATTAGAAACGTCTTTAAATTTCTATCTTCTATCTTTTACTTGTTTCAGTCATTTGACAACAGCCATGCTGGGGCACTACCTTCAAGGGTTTAGTCAAACAAATCAACCCCAGTACATATTTTTTTAAAAGTCTAATACTTATTCTATTGGTCTTGTTTGCCAAACTGCTAAGTTATGGGGCCATAAACAAACCAGCACCAGTTATCAAGCAGCAAGAGGAACAAACAAAAAGACATGTGCATACATACACACACACACACACACACACACACACATATATATAGTTATATATTTGAAGGGCTTCCATGCAGTTTTTGCCTACCAAACTTACTCACAAGGTTCAGGGCTATAGTAAAAGACACTTGCCCAAGGTACCACACATTGGGACTGAACCTGAAACCACATGGCTGCAGATTGAAGCAAAAATATTGAAAGAAAATAATTGAAGGAGCTAGGGAAGCCTGTGGGGTAGACAAGAGTTGAACCTATAAGAAACATAGAATGGAAAGCTAACAAAATACAAAATCAAAAGATTAATTAATTAGGATTTTAATTATTGTACCAGAAAAAGTCAGTTTAATTAGTTTCTTTTACATGTGTTTGTGGCAAGATCAGATCTGAATGCAAAAATATAGGTACATATTTAAAAAAAGGTTGCATATGAGTGATGGAATTTTCCACTTAGTGAAGGCTGCACCTGATGCAGTTTGTTATAAACTTTTAGGTCCCAGCTCTTTTTGGATAAACTATTTATATATTTACAGATCTAGGGTTTAAAATTATATCTAGGGTATTTTCATCAACACTGTCATAAAGTTTTCTGGTCATTCTATTGTTTGAACGCCCCCTCCCATTTCCTAAGATATCAACAATACCATAACACCAACAAAATGTTACATTGATACTACCCAGAGATAGAAGATAATCAGTTTTTGAAGAATTCTCAGCAAGAAAGGCTTCTTTGATTTTGAGTTTTGAATTGCTTGAGAGTTATGATAATGAATCAGTAACTTATTTCTTTAAGGGTTAAAATATACGACGTGTATTGATTGTGTTTAGCAGATTCAAAGTGTATGAAAGTATTGATTGTTTTCAGCAGTAAGTATTAACAGGTATTTGAAAAACGGGTGCTCAGGGATAGCTTATCTGCTGCTGCTACAAATCAGTGCTCTTGGGACAATCAACATACACAAAATATGCTTGTTTTTTAAAAACGACATAGCTTGTTTTATTTCTGAAAATATAATCATGGGATTTAACCCAAGTAGAATTAATGCTGTTTTATTTTCTGCGATTTCATTTAAGTTAATATTCACAATTTGAATATGAAGGAAGATCCAAAGAGACATATTTTATGTATTATTTTGGTTTACTGTTACAGAGCTGTTCATATTTTGGATTAAAGATACAATTGGAAAAGAGTCACAACTTTAGGGGATCTTTTATACATGAATTTGATTATGAAGAGTATCTAGTAATTTTGGGTGTTATGATGTTTGGCCTGTTCCATAGTACAGCCATGATTGCACCAGTAATGGCAATACTTATATTAAGGAGTGGTACAATTGCTTCAAACATGACCACACCTCATTGAAGAGTGAGGTATGCTCAGGCAGGCCACCCACAAGCCAAAACAAGGAGCAGCTTGAGAAGGTTCGGTGAATAGCCATGGAAGACCATTGTGTAACAATCCAGGAAATTACTCACAAAGTGGGAATAAGCACAGGATTGGTGTATTCCATTTTAATGGAGAGTGTCGGAGAGTGTCAGTGAAATTCATCCCCCAGAATCTGGTGGAGCAGCAGAAGCAACTCTGCAAACCACAACCCAGACTTCATGAAGACCATCATCACAGGTGATGAGACATGCTTTATGCATTTGGTCATCTTGCATTAAAACTAAAATCGAACGAGTACGCACTACATGTCTGTACTCTAGGTGTAACAGCCGGGAACTGACGTGGCCTACCCGCACGAAAATTTTCAAGTATATGTGGGAAGGATGGCATCATCTCCCACCCAAAGAATTTTACCCACGCAGCATTAGTTTTAGTGGGGAAAAATAAAGTATGGAAAAAGGCATTTAATCCATAACCATCAAGACCATTTTTCAGCCATGGTACTGCAAACTACATTATTCAATGTGCCTATTTTTTTTATGACAACAAAGTGGAGTTTGAGAGAGAATTGGTTGTTATTTCCAAGAGCTTAAAAGATCATTAGAAAACTTTTTCATTAACTCAAGATTAAAGGGGTGGAATGTAATGAAAAAGATGTTCTGTATTTTACAGTCTCATAGAGAGAAACAGGAGTAACAATTGAGAAGAAACAAGAGTAACAGGAGTAACTAAAGAAAAAGAAAACAAGTAGAAACAAGAGATTTAACTTTGATTGTGGCAAAATTTTATTTCAAATGACAGATTCAGTAACTCCAATTAACAAAAGAATACATTTGTAACATGTAGAAACTTATTTTCTCATAGCCACAAATTCCACCAGAATACCAAACTGTAGCAATGAGGGAGCCTCTAAACAGTTGCTATACTTGCTAGAAAGGGCAGGCAAATTTCCCTCAGATAATATCTTACTTTAAAAAAAAAAAGAGTTATTGGAAAATGTTGTCAGGAGAAAAAGCAAAACAAGATGGCCACAGCTGGAATTCTTTGATCATAGGTCTGTGTGATCAGAGCTCTGCTGAGTTAAATAACAAGAACAACTTTGATCATATACCACAGCCCTGCATATTGCTCAATAAATTCATACTGTGCCACAAAAAAACAGAAGGTTATCATGCTGGTTGATTATATCTATCCTACTGCTTTTCAGAAAAGAGGGGGAAAAATAATTGTGTGACAATATTAAGATTAATTTCAAAAGGTAAAAAAAGATGGCTGAGAAAGAGAGCATAGAGGCAGTGTATAGCTAAAATATCAAGAAATATTGAAACATATTCTTATGTAAAGTAAGTTTCATGTGGATAAGTATAAGAGAAAAGAACAAACCAACAACAGTTTTTGTGAAATACAGGCAAGATTGAGAGCTTGAGAACTAAGAGGAATGGTGGCAGTTTCCTCATTTGATAAAGGATTTTAATACAAGAGCCTTTTCAAACTAACCTACTTAAAATACAAGACTTAGTCATAGAAACTCAAGAAAGTTTTCATGCTAAAAGGAAACAAGATTTCAGAACAAAGGGAGACCTTTAACTAGATTTATTTTAGTATCTTAATTGCTCTTGCAAAGTAGTCCAAATTCTTTTTCATTACCAACAGAAACAACTTTAAAGCTAATTGCCCAATCAAAGATAAAAAAAAAAACACTAAATGTATTAAGTATATAAAACACAAAATATTAATTATAATTTTAAGTTGCAAATGATATAATATACAGATATCAACTTAAATATAACTGACAAAAAGCCTCAATACATTTTAATTTAATGATATTTTTAGAGATTTGATTTGTTGAATATTTATTATGTAATACACACACACACACACACACATCTTTTACTTGTTTCAGTCATCAGACTGCGGCCATGCTGGGGCACCGCCTTGAAATTTTAGCCGAATGAATCAACCCCAGTACTTATTGCATCAAGCCTGGTATTTATTCTATTGATCTCTTTTGCCGAACTGCTAAGTTACGGGGACGTAAACTAACACCAGTTGTCAAGCGGTGTTGGGGGTCAAACACAGACACAAGGACACACACACACATAGATATGTACTTACATACATAAATATATATACGACGGGCTTCTTTCAGTTTCCGTCTACCAAATCCACTCACAAGGCTTTGGTTGGCCCAAGGCTATAG
>JAOPUL010003319.1:8601513-8620962 GCA_027564515.1 Octopus rubescens | reverse complement strand
ATGAAGGCGCATGGCTCAGTGGTTAGAGGGTCGGGCTTACAATCGTGAGGTTGTTAGTTCGATTCCCGGACCGGGCTGTGTGTTGTATTCTTTAGCAAGACACTTTATTTCACGCTTCTCCAGTTCACTCAGTTGTAGAAATGAGTTGCGACGTCACTGGTGCCAAGCTTTATCGGTCTTTGTCTTTCTCTTGGACAACATCTGTGGCGGAGACAGGTATGCATGGGCGACTGCTTGCCTATGAGGGGCTCTTTCTAGGTGCAAATCCATTCATAACCGAAAAGGGTCTTTACCTCTTTGATATATATATATATGTATGTATATTTACACACACACACACACACACATAGATAGATAGATAGATAGATAGATAGATAGATAGATAGATAGATAGATAGATATAAAGACCCCCATTGGTCATGAATGACCACGAGATTGCACCTAGAAAGTTCCCCTCCGAGGTACAAGTCCGCGCAAGGTTGTTTGTATACCAGTCTCCCTTCTCCACGCCACCGATGTTGTCCAAGGGAAAGGCAGAGACCGATACAGCTAGGCATCAATGACGTCGCAACTCATTTCTACAGCTGAACACAACATACAGCTCGGTCCGGGTATCGAACTCACAACATCACGATTGTAAGCCCGACGCTCTAACCACTGAGTCATGTATGTATCGTATGTATGTATTCCGCAGATATCCATTCAAAGCTAATGGTCAAGTCACTGCACTACCAGCCCACAGCCTGGGCCTCTTCATCCACCCTGCTGTGTTTTATTCTGTGGTTATGGCAATTGTTGTTATAGCTACTGTTACTTATATTGCATCTCTGATTGAACTTATTCTTATCGTTGTCAACTTTAACCTATCACCTCTCCTTCAGAAAGAATACATTATTTAACGTGTCCCTCCCTTTTTACGACGGTATGGGTGTAATTTTTGGGTGATTAGGCTAATATTTCTAGAAAAGTTAGGTGACTACATAGAGACTTCCTCGTTATCTCGTTTCTTTTGAAATTGCTGAAATCATGTTGTTTTCGTTACCTCTGATGATGGAGGCCTTGCTCTCCATCATCAAAGTTGTGTAGCCTCAAGTCAGCTTTGATGAATCTAACTCGCAGTTTACAGAAGGACAAGGCGCATTTTCTAAATCTCTTAATCTAAAGCTGCAATACTTAATCATACGGTAGCACCAACATTTTCCTCACATCACATACTAACGTCTTAAAAAGAAGGAAGGATGCATTGGTTTATTTAGTCTTAGATATATTATGTCTGAGAAATGACTGGGATAGTCACAATTAGAATGATTTTCAACATAAGCCTGCGATATCAGGTCTAACCTGTGATGAAAACAACATCAACAACGACAGCAATCATATTAATTGTCCGTCGTCAAATATCAATAATTTCGGTAGATATAACCTCAGTGATCTACCATTCTCAATACTAAACTAATCATTACTTCAATGATTGCAACAGAGCAGAATCTACAAAAGGTATCCGAGGACCAGGTGGTGATCTAAATTGGACAACGGATTAAGTGTACCACACAAGAACATGAATGGTACCTGTGAAGGGCTTCCACACAATTTCCACCTACTGAATTTCACTCGCAAGGCTTTTGTCTACCAAGAGGTACGGTAGAAGACATTTAGTTAAGGTGTTGTGCAGTTAACATTTAGAACCATGAAGATGAAAAGTAGACTACTCAACTAGTGTGCCTGTGTATATAACCTTGAACTGTTAAGGTTACATTAGACTGGCTGTATGTGGGGAAAATAAAAAGAGTTTAAACATAATGATAGCATTGATAAAGATCGAAATCAATGATGCCTTTTTATCGCTTTGTTTAGAGGAAGATGCTGTTTCCATTGCGTCGACGGTTGAATGAGAAGTATGAATTGTAAAGAGCAGAAGAAAGAACTCGGTGTTGGGGTTAGTTGGGGACCTGGAATTGGAGAACAAAATAGTGGTGAACATTAAGAGGTAAGAGTGTGTCGAAATTGGTTGAGTAGATGTCGTTCGAGACCAACAAGCTCTTATGAGCAGAGACTACTTCTGTAGTAGCAAAAATGTAAAAAAAAAGCAGAGAGAAGTGGGGTAGCCATCTCTGCAGGCCAGAGGTTGGAGTGAGTTGGTAAGAAAGTTCATCAAAGTCGGTGAAGTAACCTTTTACTGGATGCGCTCTAGGATATATATATATATATAAAATAATATTAGGGAATATTAGTAATTCCAGGTTATCAAGATGTATACTAATTTTTATGTTATTATTAGGTAATAACTTCAATAATAATATATTATATTAAAATATGAAAATTTTGGGGTATGTACCAATGAGCAGATTATATCGTTTTTCAGAAAATCATTCCCGTAATATTAAATTAAATACATTTATAATTTGATGTATTTGCAAACAATTAAATCAAAATTATAATTATAATGATATTGTAAATTACCTTATAAACTGCTCAAATATATCATCGACAACAGCGGGGAAAAATAAAACTTCTTATAAAATGCTACATATGTTTCAGCATAATCAATAATTATAAATCTAACAAATTTATACTTCAAAGATTGATTAAGCATCGTCAGGCAATAAAAATAGTTATTAATTAAAAAATTAAAAATAATATTAATGTAGACGATATAATCTGCTCACTGGTTCATACCCCAAAATTTTCATATATATATATATATATATGTACATATGTATATATATATGCAGTGGCAAGGGTTACCCAAGATGGGTGGTACCTCCTCCCATCTGCAGAAGCCTGCCAGGAAACCAGTCTGTCAGACATTGCCTTAAAGTTAACAGTTACAGCTTGTTTTTCTCTCAGAGTGTACTCCACTAACCATTGCCTTCTTGGACTCACCCATAAACCATCAGGCCAGTGGTAAGATTCCCCCCCCCCACACACAACACATCTAAAGATGTTCTATCTACTCTACTCCTAGACAAGAACAATAGGGTCCAGAACACTGAAAGTGGTCTTACAGCAGGGTCATTGCCCATCTTGAGTATTTCAGAGAAATTTTCGATAGGGTGTCTTTCTATTACAATACTGCTTCTACAAACAGTGGTTTCAAAGATAAAACTACTCAGACATCCGCATATTGGCCATTCTACACTTAAAACAGATTGCATAACAATAGTTGGTTCACACTCCCTTTTACCTTAAATGTTAAGTAATACTGCCAAATATTTCCTACAGCTAATAAATCAACATTTCCTAATTCAACACCAATTCAAGAAACTCTTAACAGCAACTGCATAAAAATTACAGCTGTACTCCTAATAGAAAAAGATATAATGCATAACCAACAATACCACATGTGGTAAGTAGTAACATTACTTACTTGAGCATACTGCTCAACCAATTAGTCAAGTTGAAGCAATAATAAATGAAGCCGAAGTTATCTCTGCCAAACATAGGAATGACAGAGTGGAAAATCAAACAACACTACATTAATTATACTTTATCCTTCAGGTATGCCGAAAAGAACACAACAACTTTGTTAGATTACATATGGAACTAGCTGTGAATTACCTGAATACAAGTTCTGAATCTTTCACTAATTGTCACCACATGCATTGAACTCTGAATAATGATGTTTAAACCAAAACCAATAGAAATCATCATCATAATAATCGTTATCATTTTACATTCATTTTCTTATTTAGAATTACTGCTGTAAATAAGAAAGTACTTTCAGTTTAACCCTTTAGCATTCAAATCGGCCATGTGTTTAAACCAGCCAGATCTGGCTCCTCACACCTATCCTACAAAGCCATTCTAAAAATAAAACAATCACTCCATTGAAATTTCACAGCTATGAGATAATGCATGACTAATTCAAAACAATGTGAATGAATAAGCATTACATTTGACAGAGTAATCTGAATGCAAACAGGTTAAGTTTGGCTTCTGTGACTGGATATCTTTCCTACCACCAACCACTTTACAGAGTGTACTAGGTGCACCACCACAAGAGAGGTTGTCATGTCCTCAACAAAACTAAAAAGGGTCCTTTCAACCCTCAGTTTTCTTTGCTCCATCACCAAAGACTTCTAATAGATGCCATGGAATTGTGTCAAGATGTGATATCAATTTGAAAAGATGTGGAGATCCTATAGAATGACAACCTTGTCATTACTACATTTAATTTGCTCATTAAACCCACAGTCACACCTTTTCCCAAAACATGGAATTTATAAACGTAACCTGAATCTAGAAACGTCTCTCAACTTTACTTCAGGGTGATTTGAAACTATTGGATTTCAATGTGGAAATATTCCACAGACATTGGAATAAAATTTGGTGAACTCAGATGTGCATTTACAGTGGTATGATTAGGAAAATTTGTACCTAACAAGAAAACATACAAAATGAATGGCCTATCAATACAGCTGGATGAGAAATACAAACATCTTGGACCAGATGAGAATGTCAAGTATGTTAGACCTAATAACAAGAAATGAGTACCTCAAGAGAGTAAAGAGAATATGGTAATCTACAACAAGCAATATAGCTTACAACATCTTTGTTGAACCTATCTTGACTTCTGCTTTTGGTTTTTTGAACTGGTTATTACAAGAACATAATGAGATGGATATATGTGTATGTATGTGTGTGTATATATATATATATATCATCATCATCATTTAACGTCTGTATATATATATTGTTGTGTCTTGGAAGAGTCATAATTCCCAAAATAAAGCCAAAATGATTGTAACACACGCACTGTTCCACTTCTTTATTACTGGTTGCTCGGATAACTGTTCATGATGTTATATATTTATTTAAATATTTAAATATTCAGTTAAATATTTTGTTGAATACTTATCCAGCTAACCAATTGATCATTTCGCCATTTGTTTTGTTTTCTCTTAGTCAGAGTCCTTTCACTGCTTCATGCATATATATATATGCTCATTAAAGGGGACCCGGTACACTCTGTGGAGTGGTTGGCATTAGGAAGGGCATCCAGCCATAGAAACCAAGTCAAAACAGACTGGTGCCTGGTGCAGCTCTCTAGCTTGCCAGTCTCCAGTCAAATCATCTAACCCATGCCAGCACGGAAAAACGGACATTAAACGATGATGATAAGAGATTAGAAATTACTCAGTCTAATAGGAAATATATTTCCCTAGCAAGGAAAGCAGTCAGGGCCTTAAATCTATGATAACATTATGTGAGGAAGATTGCAATGCAGAAGTAACATTTCTGGCAGAGAAAACAGCTCAGCAGCTACCTAGCTTAGGTTTACAAACAGAAAAAAATGAAACTACTATCAGAATAACTAATGCACTTTATGTAGTGGATATAAGGAATATAAGAAAAATTATATATATGTACGTACTGTGGCAACCGAGAGAGTGGCAAAAGTGTTGTACAAGCTTTTGTCACTGAAATCCAATGACGTACAGATGTTTCCCTATCATTTAATTTCTTGATCTGTTTTGTATTTTATAAAATCCTATGGCAATGGTGTAGCAGTGCATGCAGACTTGACCAGTGGCTAGCCTGAAAAGTCATATCCGCACATACAAGGATGAAAGTAAATCAGAATAGTCAAGCTGAATGTGAGATGGCTATCATCTGACAAGATGAGGCAATCCTCGTGTATGTACATACATATTTATATATACACACACACACACACACACATACATACATATACATATTATATATATTTGCAAATCCATTTTGGTATACATGCCTTAGACAAATATATTATTGAGGCAATATTTCACAGCCAGCGGCTCTTTCTGTCACTAGCTCATACTTGATTTTCAAGTAAGGGATGTCTTACTTCATATGTCATCAAATGTCAAAGCTGTTTATGGTTTGTGGACAGGAGAAATGCCAACAACATCACTGTCTATAGCTCACTTTTTGGAGAAGTTCAAAGTATATATATATATATATATATATATATATATATATATGTATATATATAAAAGACACATGCATGCACAAACACTTATGTGTGTCTGTGTCGATATGATAAATGGCTACAACAAAAGACATGCCGACTCCAACCAAAACCACCATCAACCATCAGATGTAACCTCTGTGGACAATTGTTCCGTGCAAAAATCACTCTTGCCAGCAATCAGAAACACCAACACAAATGATGAAGAACAAACGAAGAAAGAAATACTTAGAAATGATGAGAGGCCAACAACATCCCACCCTACTATGTGCAGTACTTAATACAAGGGACTAATGCTGCTGAATACACTATACCACAGCCTGCCACCAACGTGGTGCCAGCATCTAGTTCAAGCACGTGGGTCTAAAAATAAATAAATAGCTGGAGTCACGTCCACAGCATTAACACTATATGACCTGAGCTGACCAATAAAGACCTAACAACTAGAAGCCATCTTGAATTTGTCTTAAATCTCTCACTCTCCTGATATCTGATGAAATGAATGTGTCCTATGTGCATAGAAAACTTTAAGTCATATGGAGCTAAGTCAAACTGTTATTATATATATATACACACACACACTCTCCTTTATTAAATATATATATACACACATTCTCCTTTTTCTCTGTGTATTATAGGCACAGGTGTGGCTGTGAGATCAGGAAGTTTGTTTCCCCAACTATGTTTTTTGGTTTAGTCCCACTATATTGCACCTTAGGTAAATGTCTTCTACTATAGCCCTGGGTTGACCAAAGCCTGGTGAGTGGAATTTGATAGACAGGAATTGAAAGAAGCCCATTGTCATCATCATCATCATTTAATGTATGTGTAAATGCGTGTACGTTAGTGCCTCCTTGTCTTGACATTGTGTTACAATTGTAAATGAGCATCCCTGTCATTTATTTCTAATATTCTGCAAAAACATGTATGGGCATGGGGAAATATTACCTTACTCAGAAATAGGTGAGGGTTGGCAACAAGAAAGGCATCCAGCCATAAAAAATCTGCTTCAATAAACTCCATCCAGCCCATCAAAGTATGGAAAAGTGGAAATTAAAACAATGATGATGATAATTTGCTTTCATCAATCTGTCAAAGATGAGCAAGCTGAAACTTAGAAGTCCCAGTCAACTTTTCGCTTGTAAACGGTTAATCAAAATGTACACTACTAAAAATTAGTGAGTAATCCATCAATTTAATATTGGTTTCAAATTTTTTGCACAAGGCCAGGAATTTCAGGGGAAGGGGTAAGTCGATTACATCAACCCCAGTTCTCAGCTGGTATTTATTTTATCAACCCCAAAAGAATGAACGGCAAAGTCGACCTCGTCGGAATTTGAACTTAGAACGTAAAGACGGACAAAATCCCGCTAAGCATTTTGCATGGCCTGTTAACAATTCTGCCAGCTCGCTGCCTTCCTTCGACTTAATATTAAATCATTTTCATACATAACTTGACATAAAAACAAACATTTATATATATATATGTATGCTGAACCTTTCAGACAAGATGACAAAGGATCAAGATACTGGTGCCTTGCTCTACTCAAGAAGACTCATCCGCCACAGTAGAAGTGTTAAGGCTGCTCCCAGTGGGTGAAAAGGATTGGCCTGTTAAGAGTCCTGTGTTAATGACATGTAAAATGTACTTGTGTCGGTGCCACGTTAAAAGCACCCAGCACACACCGTAAAGTGGTTGGCATTAGGAAGGGCATCCAGCTGTAGAAAACAAGCCATATCAGACTAGAACCTAGTGTAACTCTCTGGCTTGCCAGCTCTAGCCAAACAGTCCAACCTATGCCAGCATGGAAAACGGATGTTAAAGGATGATGATGATGTCAGACAGATATGTTGAGGTAGGTTTTTATGTGGCCAGATGCTTTTATTGTTGACAACCCTTATTCGTTTCCCATGGATATGTTTTCTCACAAGATTGGAAACAAACATCAATTGAAAAATACTCACTATTGAGTTCTATTCTTCCTGCTTGTCATACAAAACAAATATATATGCCCATAAAGAATTTGTTTACAGCAATATCACTTTGAAAATACTGGTTCTTGTCTGATCACTAATCTTAAGCAACATCAAGCTTAGCTAATACTTATATGGATGGCTACTAGGTACCTATGTACATGTAAGTAAAATCTTTTGTTAGGTACAGGCATAAGTGTATGATTACGAAGTTCACTTCCAGCCATGTGGTTTTCAATTCAGTTCTACCATATGGCAGCATGGGTAAGTTTTATTTATCCCCACTTATACGTGAATGTTCTGTTAGAACAGACTATATTGCGGTAGTTACCATGAGAGAAACTCTCATATTGGCTTTTGGTACAAATTGCACTCTTATTTATATCGCTAGCATGAAGATAAATCCCCGCTACCTCCAGCACTGAGACCGCCAGATCACATGATTTCGACCTTCCTTGGTCTTGTCAATGACTGACACTCAGCCTCTAGAGATAATAGCAATATATAGAATAAGGTGTAAGTGTTTTGTACTACTGCTCTGGGGCTAACAAAGCATGAGTGGATTTACTAGATAGAAACTGAAAGAAGCCTGTAGTATATCCGAGGACTGGCAAAGTAGTATCATCGTAAACTGCTTCAAAGGTAAAGGAGATACCCTAGAAAAAATGCACAATAAAGGAATCAGACTACAGGATCATATTATGATGGTCAGGAAGAGAGTCATAGTAGAACTAATCTGTGACAGAGCAGACCTAGATGAGATGCAGTTTGGCTTCATGCCGGGAAGAGGTACTACAGATGCAATCTTCCTAGTGAGGCAACTGCAGGAGAAATATTTGGCTAAGTTGTCCTGGTTTTAGTTGATTTTGAGGTGTTTGACAGGGTACCACATTCAGTAATTTGGTGGTTCCTGAGAAAACCAGGTGTAGATGAATGGCTTGTGACAACTTTACAAACTATGAACAAAGATACAGTAAGTATAGTTAGAGCTAGCAATGACTTCAGTGATGAATTTAGTGTGAAGGTAGGAGTCTAACAAGGTTCAGCCCTCAGTCCTCTCCTGGTCATCATAGTGCTACAGGCCATCACAGAGGAGTCTAAGACAGTGTATACATGGGAACTCTTGTATACTGAGGAACTAATTCTCATACCTAAATCTATAGGGAAATTAGAAAGAAAATTCCAGGCTTGGAAGCTAAACTTAGAATCAAGGTCTTTGCTTAGTAAACTTAATAAAGACAAAGGTTTTTAGTAGGAAAGAAGACAGGGTCCTGATATCTTCAGGTAAATGGCCTTGCTCAATATGCAGAAAAGGAATAGGTATAAGCTTTGGCCCATGTCTTCCTGAGTTTCCTCTTTTCCATGAGCTCCATCAAAAACACCCGTGGCGAAAGTCAAAGACTCGGAGTACTGTGCCGGTGTCATGTAAAAAGCACTAACGCCGAGTCCGGTGTCGGCGGCACATTAAAACACCCAGCACACATTGTAAAGTGGTTGGCGTTAGGAAGGGCATCTAATCGTAGAAACCAAGCCAAATCAGACTGGAACCTGGTACAGCCCTCCAGCTTGCCCGCTCTGGTCAAACCGTCCAACCTGTGCCAGCATGGAAAACAGACGTTAAAGGATGATGATGATGATACATTTCTCTCTATATATATTCATATGTATCTATAAATATATATACATGTATGAGTATATGTATATATATATATACATAAACGAGTGTATATATATATATACACACACGATGTCCTTGTCTATAGTAGAAATAACAAGGTGCCGCGCAGTAAGAGTGAACCTGAAACCACCTAGCCATACATCTGCTTGTGTGTGTATACGTATACACACACAAATACATAAGTTGAATAGTTGCATATATGTACACATATTTTATATATATGTATATAATTGTATTCACACAAATACGTGCAAACACATCTACGCATTCAGCCTGGTGTAGTTTGTTCAGAAATCATTTTTTTTATTTCTAAGTCGCGGCCGTATATACACCTAAAATGTCAGTATATATGTTTGTGCCGAATAATGAGCGATAAACATATGTATTATTATTCCATTCACGTCTATGACGCTTTATCCATATGTATATACACTTTAGGTGGCGAACTGGCAGAATCGTTAGCACGCCGGGTAAAATGATTAGCGGCATTTCGTCCATCTTTATGTTGAGTTCAAATTTCACCTGAGTCAACTTTGCCTTTCATAATTTTGGGGACGATAAAATAAGCACCACTGGGGTCGATGTAATCGACTTACTCCTTCCCCCGAAATTTCTGGCCTTGTGCCAAAATATGAAATCTATATGTACATATACTTTAGTGTTCGCCACCGTTCGTACTCTTAGTTTCAACACTCAGCTTGCCATGTGACTGCTTATGTACGATTTCGCATACGTAATTTGCATACTGTCAAATGAAATGTTATGATATTTGCTTGATAATTGGGCAACCAATTCACTGCAGGCATCCCATTGTGTTCTGATTTTATTTGTGGAATACCTCGATCAATCTATTTTTATCAAGTACAAGAAGATTGTCTAGTCATGTTGAATGTTAACCACTACTAAATGGTGTCCTATTATAGTGGAGTAGTTTTCTCATTGGCTTCTTGCCTTCAAACCGCACCCAAATATCGGCCCGTATGAACATTTAAATAATGACACAGTCCGTAAATAATAATTCTCTCGCTGTTTCTGCCGTTAAATATTAAATTCAACGCTGGATTGGCGTAACTGTTAGAGCGTTGGGCCAATAACTTAGAGGTATTTAGTTACAGCTCTCTGTGTTCGCCGAGATGAACTTTGTCATTCTTGTAGGATCGCCCAAATAGAGTACAGCGCCGATTTATATGCTTATAAATCATACTAAAGGAGAATGGAAAGATAGGTTCTGTAAATATCGTTTGACTACCGTAATGGCCATATAAGTCCCACAAACCCCTTGTATTAATAAAAAGCAGTCTCTAATTAGTTTCTACAATAGTTAGCAGATGACTATCAGAACCTCAATAGGAACGCTTGGTAAATTGTAAAATAGTGGCTCACTTGCGTGACGCAGTGAATTTAACAGACGAAAACATGCTAATTTCAAATTGCCAATCGTGTAACTGGCAAAAATGTAAATGGGACATAACACAGTTCACCACAGTTGACGCGATTAGATATATAGACATGTGCACGTGACATATTTGTTTACATAGCAACGCGACACGACTGTGGTGTCTGAACAAAATTTCACGAACATCTGCTTGGGAGGAAGAAAAAAAAATGTCAAAACTAATTAATTTCTTTCAGTGACGTTGTACACGGTCATAGTTGTCAATGGCTAACTCGAAGCTCGTACATCTCCCAGAATAAGTTACCTTAACCAAGATTTATCTATTTTCTTACTGTTAACGATTTCCAATATTTCTAACATTTGCAATTGAAATTTCCTACAGAAAGTGTAACACCAAAATTGTTCACTTCGGACCTTATACGTTCTCATAAGTTTCCATTACATTGATGTTATTTTTGTATCACACTAATAACGCATAACAAGCACTGTATTTTGTCTAACAATGCAGATTTGCTGCGAGTAGTCTTTAAAGTAAGAAAATTTTAGACCACATTAAGCACATGATGTGAAACTATATCTGTGGTGTGCGGTGGTTGTTGAAGATATTTGGCCTGCAGCTACAAGTGTCACTGCTACAAAGTTCAACAACTACGTAAGACTGCTGCATTATATATTTATTAACCGCTACCTAGTTATTAAAAGGAATAAAATATAGTTTTTTAAAAAATCTTAGTAAATTTCAAATCGACTTTGAAGACAAACACTCCCAAGCTATGAAATACCAGATTGGAAAAGGAATTAACACCTATTAAAACAATGACATTATACAAGTCGACATATAGACAGATGCACACACACACACACACATATATATATATAACTCATAATATGCATACACACACACACACACGCATATATATATATAACTCATAATATGCATACACACACACACGCATATATATATATATATATATATATATATATATACACACGATTACTTACTGATATTTTGTTATAATAGATTAAACGACAGGAGGGTCTCATTTAGAAACTTATAGCAGGAAATTTATGTATAAGCATACGTAGAGAAAAGGTTAAAGTTCACGAAGTTGGTTGTTTAAGGGGAAAACAGTAGAATCGCTAATTGAATGAATCAGAGTAGCTGGCTGTGCCACTTAGCAACACAATGCTAAAGTGACGTCAAGCTGGAAAGTGCATTGTGGGACAGTCAAAATTAACATGGCGCTATTGTAGAAATGCCATGTGGAACTAACTGGAGTAGGACAGAATATAGGCAGTCATTAACCACTTACATATAATTCATTGTAACACCATATCTAAAAATCAGAGTCGGATCTTTTCGAATTTTGAATGAATAATAAAGAGAACATTTCGTTTAGGAATAGCTAGCTGTTGATTGTTAAACGTGATATTATACTAGTGGGATGGCGGCCATAAAGGGTTGAGGACTGATATGACAAGCGAGATATATTAAATGTCTTCAAAACATTGTAATAAAGTTATCTGAACAATAAAAGAATAACTGTCGATAATATAGAAGACATAGTTGGAATAAATATTTATTTACTGTCTAAAATAACCTTATAAAAATATAATTAATAAGATAATTTGTGAAAGCAAAACTTAAACAACTGCAATTGAAGTAAACACTTGCGCTTATAAATATCTATGAACATCAGTCAGATACCATAATAGCAAATTGTAAGATAAACTTACCTGTGTTCACAGAATACTGCAACATTCTCTTCTTTCTCTAATTGGTGTAGCATTCATCTCCCGCACAATCTCAATAAAGACATTGTCGATGTTAAGTGTGGTTTTAGCAGAAGTCTCAAAGAATGGGCAGCCCCAGTTATCAGATAGAAGAGCTCCGTCTATAGTATTCACTTCACGCTGAGTCTGGGCAAGATCGACTTTGTTCCCAACCAACAACATAGGGATCCGATCGACACCTTTCACTCGCATAATCTGTTCACGCATAGTTTTGATATCCTGGAAAGTCTGCAGACTAGTAATGCTGTATACTATAACAAAGCCTTGGCCGTTTTTTATGTACAAGTCTCTCATAGAAGCAAACTGTTCCGTGCCGGCTGTATCCAAGATCTCTAGAACACAAGGAGCAGTTTCCACTTCGATCTCCTTCCGATAGAAATCTTCAATTGTTGGATCATATTTCTCCATAAAATTACCAGACACAAACCGCACCGTGAGAGCGCTTTTGCCAACACCTCCGCTACCCAAAACAACCACTTTGTATTCCTTCATAATGAATTTTAGTGCCAATTTTCAAAAATTGATATTGAAAAGAATAAACAAATAACAGATCAAGAAAACGACTTGGATTAATTTAGCAACAATTAATTAGTAATCATTTTCCCTTCTTTTAATTGTTTGGTTAAAAAATATTCCAGATTTTGGTTCGGAGGCTGTTTTAATCAAAGACGATATGAATATAATTATCTGTGTGTAAACGACGTTTGAGTAATAAAAACGGTCTTTTTTATTTGAGGATATTTTTCATCGTATGTAGTTTTCTGTCAACGAGAAGTTAATAGGACGGCAGTTTCAGTCGCTGATTTAATCACTAGACAAATAAAAAGAAAATTATTGAGTAGATAGCAAAACAATAAGGTATACAAGATGGTAAATTTAAGTATGAGAAAACATATGACAAGTAGCCTAAACTGGGAGTCGTGAAGATGTTTAAAACGTAGAACAAACGTTGACAGCCGTTGCTGATGTAAACACAATGACAAGCTTTAAATTAATGCAACAAATTAAGTAAAATGTAAACAACATTTTTAAAATGAATTTCTGTTATACAAAAGTAAAGATAATAATGAAAAAGAAACTCACAAGTTGAAATGTTATTGAACAGGCCAACGAGAAAGAAAGACTAGCTGAGATTAGGAGTGTCAAAAGAAAGAACAGAGGAAGTGTGTTTTGTATGTGTGCGTGTGTGTGATAATCTGTATGCGTATGTGTTTAAGTGTTATGCACATAGTTAACAGACTTTAAGAGCATTGGTACAATAGTACCGCAGTTGGTAACTGTAGAAAGGTAACGTTTCGTTAATCGACAATAAGAATTGGGAAGAAAAAAAGGATAACGTTAAAGAAAAAAGGGAATTTCTCTAAGTAGCGAGCGATATAAGAGTCACAGCACGATAAAGAAAAAAACCCAGTATTTATAACGTCCCATTAAGATGAAGAATGCTAAAAAGGTTAGAGAGAAGTATGTAGAACTCTTGTTTTAACCAGCATTAAGATCTAAAGCCAAATATGATCTTTCATACAATCGTCCTATATGTGAGCATTTTACTGTACCTTTTCGAAGCTCTGCTCCAGAGTGCGAGGCTGAACAAGTGATTTTCAACAAACGTCTGGTTGTCAGAGATGGTTACCAAAGACCAGCATCCATTTTGGATAGAGATCCAATTAACATCTCTAACACAGAAGAGTTCTACACGATGAAGCTCCGAGTTTAGCACTCAGTAGTTGCAGCAGTTTCTTTCTTTCTTCTATGAAATAACAGCTCACCTGCTACTTTAATTTAATTCAGTGTTCTCAGCTTCTGTTCTGAGAAACTGTTGTCGAGACTCGCTACTACTGTTTCTCCTCGTTGCTCATTCTCGTTCTATTGATTACAAAGCTGAGCAATAGAAATCTTGAACTAATTAAAGAACGATTCTGGTTTGGGATGTTAGAAAGAAACATGTGCTTCTTCGACCAGTTCCTTAAGTATTTAACATTGCTTGGATATGGTCCTTGATAACAGATGCAATGATGAATATAAAAACAACAAAATTACTTAATTTAGAATGTCTTACTCTGTTTATTTTTTCAAAAATAGATTTTTAACGAGTTACATTACATCTAAATATCTTCACACATTCAACAATACCCTTTCATATCTTTGCTTCGTGGATCTTTAAAATGCCAATGGTTTGTAAAGCAAAACAGTTACTAATATAAAGAATGACTGATATGCCATGCTACTTACGTTTATTGTCTATAATTCTATGTAGTTGCAATATACAAATCTTGATACATATATCATACTAACAATCATGATTTTCTTTTTAAATGTAAAATAGGAAGTTGTGACGTTAGCATCCTAAGCGAAGCGGTTCCTACTGGGAGTGGAAACCGAACAGTGAATTTGATTCGCCAAAATCATTCTCGCGCACCACACGACTCTGATCGATTTGAAAATACCAATAAGAGAGCCTCTATGCAGGCCTTCGATTTACTACAAATAGCAGCCAAATCTCATCAGACCACACCCTACCTACCATTCACAAAATAAATAAAATAAAATATAAAATAAAGTACTCCGGGTTGCACAAAATCTGAAAACAAGATGGGACTGTGACAGGAATACATTTGATTACGTCTTTCCGATTAGAGCAGTTCTAGGACTAAACAACACGACACATATGTGATCGTTCAGTCTGCTAGAAATAACAGCCAAATCTCCCTCATATCATACGCTACCGTCTGAAAGAATAATGTGATGAGAGAAAGATGAGATGGTCATGGCTGGAGCGCTTTTGATCAGAGTTCTGATGAGTGAGTGCTGATTGTGGATAATAAAAATAACACATAAGAGTAATATAAATGAATGTCGTCTCCATTTTCGCAATAAGTAACATGAGATGGTTCTAATTAGCATAATACTTCCATAGAACCCGTTTTGAAATAGAATTAAACTTTTTTAATTATCTGTGAAGAATCGGTGACCAAAGTCGCTTACTGCTTTCTTGACTAGAGTTTTATACAGATTTGGATGGTTAAATTAGTTTTCATCATCCTCATCGTCGCCGTTTTAACGTCCACTTTTTCATGCTTGCACGAGTTGGACGGATTTTATTGAGGCAGATTTTCTATGGCTGGATGTCCTTCCTGTTGCCAGCCTTCTCTTGTTTCCAGTTTTAGTGTTGCAAAATAGTTATAAGGCAAAATGTGAACAGGAAAGAAGTTCTCAGAAAGAAGGATTACCTTATTTACTCATGTATTGTACAAGAAATTTAATACAAAGCATCGGGGGAGTAACGTCATACGAGAGCGTAAAAAAAAAACACAGAGGATAAAATATATGCAATTTATAGGTACAAGAAGTGGGGGTCACTTTTTGTACCTATAAATTATAAATTATAGCTGAGATTTCATTGAGTAAATGTGACAAGTTAAATGTTTAGGGAAAGCTACTAAGGGAAGTTCATAATAGCAAATTTAGGGAAAACTACTAAGGGAAGTTCATAATAGCAAATCATAATAAGTACAAGAAGTAAAGAAGGATAAAGCAGGTAGAAGGGTTTTTGTAGGATTTGACAATTGATTCATTTGCTTACCAGATGACGTTATTATAGAACAGTAACGATTTGCCGTCGTATGACAGTTGTATTGCTTGATGTATAACAGTTCTTAGTTATTGTGTAGTCTATGTTAGCACAGTTCTCCTCAAAATGAAATAAATCAGTGTTTCTCAAACGAGAGGGAAGTGTGAGGATTGAAAAGACATGCATAAAATTACAAACTTTTTAATGCTAAAATTTAAAGTCTGTTTGTGTGTTCTATGTCTTAATAAAAACAGTACATTGTGGCAATAAAATGTTTGGATTCATATACCCTTAACCCTTTAGAATTCAGATTACTCTGTCAAATGCAATGTTTATTTATTCACATTTTGAATTAATCATGCATTATCTTGTAGCTTCGAGATTTCAATGGTATGACTGTTTATGTTTAGAATGACATTGTAGGGTATGTGTGAGAGGCTGTATCTCACTAGCTTGAACATAAAACAGGTAGAATATTTGGGCATGATACAGCCAGTTTAAATGCTAAAGGGTTAAACATGCACTTTTGCCCAAAATAACTGCCAATGATAAATACATACACTGTGTATGTGTGTTTATTAATATTGGCATAATAAGGTACAACAAAATATCCAGTTCATTTTCTGATCATTGGAACCCTGAAAATGGAAAAATATATTTGATAATTGTATCAATACGGAAAAATAATTTTCAGCCATTTATGAACTAGAGAAATTCATGATAGACATGAACATTTACACACTTGCTCAACGACAAACATACAACATACATTGGCATTATATATAGATTCAGGACTGGTTTGGTGGGGACATGAGGAGTGAACCACAGTAAAATGTGGGGTCAATTCCTGTTACTAGCAAAGTGCATTGTTCTTAAATTCCAACTGAAACAGTCCCTTAATTATAATCATTAAGACAGCGAGCTGGCAGAATCGTTAGCTCGTTAAACAAAATGTTTGGTCTTTACATTCTGAGTTCAAATTCCACTGAGGTCAACGTTGCCTTTCATTCTTTCAGAGCCGATAAAATAAATACCAGTTAGATACTGGGGTTGATATAATCAACTACCTCCATCCCCCGAAATTGCTGGCCTTGTGCCAAAATTAGAGACCATCATTCAAAAAGAAACATTTTAATCTGTGTTCTGTCTTTAGCACAGAATGGGATTAGTCAAGTGATGTAGACACTTCTGATAAGAAACCAATAAGGTTTGAAAATCAATTAAGGCTGTTTATCATTTTTTCAATCTACAGAGAAATAATTAAATTTGCCATATTTGTATGTTTACTATGTAGGTTTTCATATATACAGGGTGATTGAAAAGTAACTCCCTATTCTAAAATTCTTATAATTTATTATAATTTATTTCTTAACTATAATTTGTACAAGGAATGAATATGAGATGAAAGCGTATAGCATGGAGTTTTATTTAAAATTCGATATGGGTATCAGCATTCACCACCAGCTTCTCAAGCTGCCCAGGAACCATATTAACTAATTTCACGAGGAACTCTTGTGGGATGGAAGACATAACTTCTCGTATTCACCCTTCAAGTTCTTCCAAAGTCGTTGGCTTGGGAGAGTAGACTTGCTCCTTTAACCAACCTCAAAGAAAAAAGTCACAAGGTGTCAAGTCAGGGCTTCTGGCTGGCCACTCATGCGGAAACGATGACCCATCCATCTCCCAAGGAAGTGGGCATTCAGCCATTCTTGAACAACAATAGCAAAATGTGGAGTAGCGTCATCTTGCATGAAAATCAAATCTTCAATATTCTCTCAAGTACTGATAACTGGCCAGATTTCATCTTGCAGTATGGTGAGGTGCAGGGAATTACTTTTCAATCACCCTGTATATATACATATATATATATATATATATAAGATGAAAATGGATGGTATTTGGTATTATTTATTCTCCATTACAAATGTTTTATTATTAAATAAAGTCAGTAAATGCATACCGACAGGTAAAACAAATCATATTAGACAAATCTTCAGACAGAGAAAAGGTTTTCAAATACAAATATATGTTTGGTCAAATCTCTTTTATAAATTTTTATATTAATCAGGAGCAACTAAAAAGAGTGAAATATTAATAAATAAAAAATATTTTAATATATGAACATATATGAGTATAGACACAGATACACACAAGTAATAGAGAACACATGTACACACAGACATACGTATACATACATACACACATGCATACATATGTACGTACATACAAATGTACATACATAGATACATACGAGCATGCACACATACCAACATATACATACACATATATACATACACACACACATACATACATATACACACATATACATACCTACATGCATAGGTATGTACATATAAATAAACACACACACGTACAAAGAAACATACGTACATACATACACACACATGTACACATACATACCTACACACATACACACATACATACATATATACACACACACAGACACATATATATACATAAACATACATATACATATATACACATGCCTGTATACATACCTATATATAAACATCCACACACACACACACACACACATGTACATGTGCATACAAGTATGCACAGCTATATACACATACATAGACACCCACACACATTCACACACACACATATGCTCCCAAGTGTATAGAAACGTATACACAAACATTCACATACCCACTGTAGTATATGAGCACATTAAACAAACAGACATATAGTCACATACACATGTAAACCTATATACAAACAGATACACATACATACATACACACTAATCAATGGCAAAGATACACACACACACACACATAGAAATGTACACATACTTAAATACATATACATACATACTCACCTATACATATACACACACATGCACTCACTCATATATATATATATATATACATATTCACACACACACACACATCCACATACATCACTGTATATGTGGGTGGGAGTGCAAGAAGAAGCAATTTATTAGACTAAAAATTCAAGGCGGTGCCCTAGCATGGCCGCAGTCTGATGACTGAAACAAGTAAAAGATAAAAGATGTGTGTGTGTGTGTGTGTGTGTGTGTGTGTGTGTGTGTGTGTGTGTGT
>JAOPUL010003319.1:8562273-8572351 GCA_027564515.1 Octopus rubescens | reverse complement strand
ATTTAGCATCCGTTTTCCATGCTGGCATGGGTTAGATGGTTTGGCTGGAGACTGGCAAGCCAGAGAACTGCACCAGACTCATCCATTTTGGCTTGGTTTCTATGGCTGGATGCCCTTCCTAACACCAAACACTCCAGAGAGTGTACTGGTGCCTTTACCGTGTCACAGGCATGAAGATATATATATAGAGAGAGAAGGGGGGGGGGTGCTCACGGACGGAGCCTGCATATTATTGAGATGAAATATATATATATATATATATATATATATACGACGGGCTTCTTTCAGTTTCCGTCTATTAAATCCACTCATAAGGCTTTGGTCAGCCCAAGGCTATAGTAGAAGTCACTTGCCCAAGGTGCCATGCAGTGGGATGGAACTCGGAACCATATAGTTGAGAAGCAAGCTTCTTACCACACAGCCACACCTATGCCTATATACATATATATTACAGGTTTCCACACAGTTTCTGTCAAACCAAATCTATTTAGAAGGTATTGGTTAGCCCAGGGCTATAGTAGAGCACACTTGCCCAAGGTGCTGTGCAGTGGGACTGAACTCAAAACCATGTGGCTGCAAAGTGAGCTTCTTAACCACAGGCATGCTTGCAGTTAATTCATTGAGATATAATCTCTTTAAAAATAGTGTATTAAATAGTCATCAAAGAATTTTATGAAATACTGAACAAAAAAAAAAATCATGGTAGTGCCCCCAGCATGGCCACAGGCTTTGGCTGGAACCAAGAAAAAAAAGAAAAAGAAAAAGAAAGAATAAACACTGAGGCATGTTGAAAAATTTGATTTCCATTTATTTTAATGATAAAATAAATCAAACATGTTACAGGATAAACAAAACTGCATTGGTCAGATAATACAAAGCTGGACATACAGGAGTCAGCTAACAGGAGTCAGCTAACAGGAGTCATTGAAATAAAACAACTGGTCACTTTAGAAGAGTGTTATAAGAAGCTAACTAGGGTTTTACAATTGTACAGTTTAGAGGGAGTCAGGTAGAAATGAGAACCAGTTATAATAAGCAGTGAAAATAACTGGGAATAACTAAAACTAAACATGCTTCAAAATGTACATATGCACATACACACATGTACACACACACGTGTTTTGTGGAGAGAGAGAGAGAGAGGGAGAGAGAGAGAGAAAGAGAGAGAGAGAGAGAGAGAGAGAGAGAGAGAAACACACACACACACACACAAAGAAAGAGAGGGATACAAAGAAGCAGAAACTGATTCAGAGACAAAATTTTACAGAACTGAATCTGTCACATCACTCTTTGATTTCTGTCAAAGAAATTATAGAATCTCAGGAGGAGAGTAAATTAATCTGCTCTTGGAGACTGTTCTGACAGACAAACAAGTATTTCTGAGTATTCTGGATGACAGGCTGTCATTTAGGATGTTCAGAGATATTACCTCTAACACACAGTTTTATATCAATGACAGCTAAGTCACATTTCAGCAGGAAGTATTAACATTCATGTCAGTGGAAACATTGATTAATCTTCTAAGACAACTTCCATTGTGGAAATATATAATTTCAGTTTGAATTACATAAATATCTGTAGCATAAACCCTTCAATATGGTGACAATTTCTACAATGAAGACATAAACAGAAGAACAATGTATCTTTGGTAATGACCATCAGGAGGAAAGAAACTTTGTGGTGTTTTTAATATGTTACACAAATGGACAAATTGGGGTGAAACCAATTCAAAGACAAAGCAAATGAAATAGACAGGGATTGAACATTTATGCAAAGCTGAAGTTTAGGAAAATATTACTAAGAGATGAATGATAAAAAATACTGCACATAAGAAACAAAACATTTAAACGATAAAGTGGGACTTCCTGTTTGGAATACTCTTTGGAATAAAATATACCGTCTACTAGGCTTTAGGGCCAATAAGTGAGTAAAGTAGAAAAAATATATTAAATATCAATATCAATGTTATATTTAAGCAAGTGCTCAAGACTTTGAAGATAGATAAACAAACTGGTCTGATAAACTGGCGATATTGAAAGATGTGCTGGGGGTTATGATGAGAACTGTACAACAGCAAAGTAACTATAAGCTATGACAGATTGATATGACCAATATGATGCAGTAATAGAATCAACTAGAAACATTTGGTAATTCTATATCAGGTTGGCAAGTAATACACTTAAGAAAAATAGATTCCTTGTCAAAGAATATTTCTGTTATGAAAATTTATTTAGAAAAACATATATTCCAAATAGTATTTGCAAAGTGTCTGTAATTGAATGAGATATATATCTAAACAGGTTTATTAAATATGTACACTTCATGATTAAATCAAGCTAAACTTAGTGAACCATCACTTTTATTCATTTAACTTTAATTAAGATCTAACAAATTAAAAATGTAATTAGAATGTATTTAAAGAAATAATTATGTGTTAAAATAGGCTATTATTTAAATCTAAACTACAGAGAACATGAGAAGTTGGCAAAAAGTTGGCATGAAATCAATTAATAAAATATGATGAAATTTAAGAATAAATGTAATCCTTATTTGCTGATTGCTAGACACATATGTGTATGTTATCTGTTAATTATAAACTGATTTATAATATATATATATATATATAGTGATAATGTTTAAAAGTTATGGAAATATTTTGGTTTTCCATAGACAAAGCATAATCTATTTTTTTGTCAGAAAATATACTGGTGGATTAGAGAAGTCATTTCCAGCAATATATATTTTATATTTATAGAAAAAGAGAAACATAAGCATTCTTGTTAAAACACAATCTGAGAAAATAACAGAAATTAGATATAATTATACATTTTCCTTGTCCATAACCGATCTATTTCAAACCAGTTCTTTCATGTGAAGAAAATGTCTCATTCAACGAATTTTACAACAGAAAAAAAAAAAAAAAAAAAAATGCTTCCTTAAATAAATAAAAAAAATACAAAAAGTTATTATTCATTTAATGTTGTTTTTTTTTAACAGGATAAATAATATCAGAGAAAATGTTTAAGATATAAGTAATTGCAAAAATCTGTGATCATTCTCCAAAGGAAACGACTAATTGGTAAGTTACTGTTAAATGTATGTACACACAATACATACAGAAAAAAAATCCATATGTTACCAACTAGTTTTAATGATTTGTATTTGATATTATTTTAAACACACTCACAATAAAGAGTTATAAAAGAGATACAATTTCTGTAACACATATTCAGACATCATATATATATATGTATATACAAATACATACATACTAGTAAATGTATAAACAAATTACTGTAATTATAAATGTACAAACAGAGTTTTAGAGAACTAGAAATAAATAAAATTATAAATGATACATCAAACATCAACAGATATGTATGTATTATAAGTTATTTTTCAGTCATAAAAATAAATAAATAAATAGATAATAATAATAATAATAATAATGTAAAAATAAAAATAAACGGATATGGTAAACTTTATTTTAACTATTAAATTCTGCAATCATCTTTCAATGATATAAAACCACTCATTAGATGTGTATATGTGTGTGTAAATATGTGTAAAACAGGTTTACATACTTTTACATATACTTATAATTTCCTTCTTTAAAACAACTGAATTGTTGAGCTTGAACACATACACAGATCACCTAACCAATGTCAGCTCAACTGATTGGTTATATATGGTGACCAAGATTATTTTCTGGGCTCAATAATTAACAACATATTTTGAAGTATTAAATGAATAAAAGATATATCTCCTGAAGTGGTTACTTGACAGTTTTACCAAAATGCTTTCAGATTTATTTTCTTGTTTGAGAACCTGAATCATTTAGAATAAAATGTCTTTGCCAAACCAACAATGAAATAACTGCAATGAAATTATAAATAGCTATTTCATTTCTACAGAAATTTCAAAAGGTGTATAACATATCCAGAATCTAAATATATATGGTCGAGCTTATAAGCTGTGTGACTGTGAATGAGTTTGTGTAAATTTTCCTTGATAATTCAGACAGTAAGATGGTGTGTATTGCCTGAAGTTTATCTGCAGAGACTAGATTACAGATTGCTATCACTTCAGGCTTAGGAATGTCTATTTATTCTCTGTTAAGAGCTGTGAGAGTTTGCCAGATATATATTCAAATATAAATGTACTTATGTATGGATATCTATAACTGTGTACATTAATACACACATTTATGTCCACACACTATATCTAAGTAGATAATCAACAGTTTAAAAGAGACATTGCTATTTAACATAATATAGACTGATACACCCCAAAAGCTTATACTTTATATAACAGTAGTGACAAACATTTTGGATTTTAATTTGTGTTGGATAATACATAACTTCACCTGTTTATAACTAATTTACTAGTCCCAATGTTTTGGTCTTTCTTAATAATAGTTATGTATCAATAAAATAATCAATATTTTCTAATCTTTTCACAAAACCTAACTGGAGAAATATAGAATAAAATGTCATAACCAGAAAACAAATATCTGCACTGGAAGTACCCTATAATGGAGGTGCCATGAGCAGGTACCCCACACACTGTCATTTTACTTCTACATTCAAAAGTAACAGTATAAATCCATTTATCATAACATTTATATTAAAATATAAATCTATTTATAGCTAAAATAGCAAGGAAACCCTCCTTAGCAATAACATTTTGCAAAAGTTAAGATGTTTTGGCTAGAAAAATTTGATTGCTTTCTGGACCAATTATTGAGAATTCAAACAATTCTATTTAACATAAAAAAAAATTTGATAAAAGAACAAAAAAAAAAAGAAAGAAAAGAAAAACATTGTCTTCTCCACATCTTACAAACATGATACTTCAGCATTTCGATATATTCCTGTTTCTGTATGTCCAGATACAGAAGCATGAGAAATTACATAATGCACTATAGAGTATTTGAATTCATTAATTACATTTAAGAAAATACTCCTAAATTCACTCTAAAATAATGTTAGGGTATTAACCACTATAGAGAAGACATACAACTGAAGTATCATCAATTTGATGACCTAGTCAGGTTTCATTGAGCTTCAGTGCAGTCAAGATCATGTGTACTCTTTCAGTCAGACTGGAAAAGCACAAGGAAATTTATATAATATACAATAAGAGTATTGGAATTAAGAAGTAGAGAAAAGTTAGAAATATATTTTTTATATAAAATTCATATACTCATTGTGTGTTACAAAATTTTCCCTATATACTAATAATCAGATTTATGTAACAAGTTGATTTATTCTGGAAACTACTGATACATAAACAATCTGACTAAGAAAAAAAAAAGTCACTGCTCTGATTGAAACCGAATATTATTCAGTTCTCTTCAGTGTTTTTGTATCCCAAAAATTATTTAGAGCAAGGCTAGAAATATATCTTTATACAAAAAAAAAACAGAGTTTTACATTTAAATGTAAAACTTTCAACATCCGCATTCATTTCACAATGTCTCTACTAAATATTTTTGGGTTAAATGAACAGTATTTGTTTTTAGAAAAATGCAAAGTCAGCATTTAAGTTTCATTCAAGCAACTATCTAATCATTGAATTTAGTCATTGTCAATGTGTTTCCCGCAGGAGGCAAGGCAATCATTTCTGTTGCCTTTTGAATGAAGTAAAAACACAAAAGAAATATTTGTACAAGTCAAACAGAGACATTGCTGTTTTGCTGTTTTGTTTGTTTCAATCAATGAGGGAAATCAGTCTGAGTATATTTGCTGCTCTTCAAATGCAACAGCAATCTACCAAGAACCACATCTGATTAGTGAAAAATTAATTCTGTAAAAGCAGAATTGCTAACTGTTAGAAATATAACTTTTCCTGAATAAGATATGCTTCTCTTTAATTTTGCATTTAGTGAGATTAACTGATGAAGAAATGGCTAAAGCCAATGGGGAACAGTTATCTAAAAAAAACCCCTCTCTCATGCAAGCACTCACACAGATTTTCCTTCTTGTTGAGAATATTTGATAACTTTGGTGCTAATTTATTAATTAAAATATAAATACTGTTTAATTAAACCTGAATTAAACTTTAATTGAAGATCTTGAAAATATGTGTCCATGTACACATGCAAGCGATTATTTAAATGTGAGTGTATGTATGCATGAGTGTATGTGTGTGTGTGCGTGTGTGTGTGTGTGTGTGTGTCAGTCAGTGTACACAAGAGTCTTATGACATTATTCACTTATCATGCAATGGTCTATTGCACATTGCTATGGTTCTGTTTGGCAAAATAAACACAAACAAACCTATGTTTGTGTGTGTATACACATACATATATATGTATTTATATACATGTAGGTATATATATATACACACACACACATATATATAAATACATACAGACACTCATTCATACATATATACAGCCTCATCCACACACACACATACCCATACATACATATATATATATATATATACACATATATATATATATATATATATATATATAAAATGAGTAATCAAATTCAAGTTATACTGTGAAACACTCGTATCCTTATAAACAAATCCATGTTTAGTGAATGTTTTAACATCACAGCATATAGTGAGTGAAGTGTTTTACAGAAATATGTTAAGATTAGCAGAGTTTTGAATAAGACACATGATTATATCGTGGTACTTGAAAATCTTGATTTGTGTGTCCATATAAGTCACTTGATCGATAAGTAACTGGGTATTCTCGGATCTCTTGGCCCCGGTAAAAATGGCTCTGAACAGCTACCTATAAGATACAAATAAATATAAGGATATAAATATTAGAGTCAATATGTGAAAATAGTAGAAGACTTGTACAGAATACATATTGAAAACTATATAACATGTGCAACATGCAATATATATAGGGCAACACAAAAGACCTCAATGTAGCTACAAGAAATATATTGTAGATATGGTTGGCATTCCATTCTAGGGGAATAGTTCTGATCAAAAATAAAAACAAAAGAGGTATTAGAGCATAGATGATATGAAATGGAGACTAATATGATGGCAGGGCTCTTTACTGAAGACAAGGATGATGTTTTTAATTCATAGACATGATAGAAATATTTTATTAAAATATATTGCATCATAGTTCATGTCACTTGACCCTAACCCTAACCCACCTCCTGGAAATTGCTGGACATGTGTCAAAATATGAAATCAATATTGATTTCTAACTTAAACATGCTGCTGAACATTTTGAAGGAAGGAAAAATCAATTACATTGATCTCAATACTTGATGGGTACATATTTTATTGACCCCCACCCCTAAAGAAGGTAAAAGTGACCTTGATGGTCATAAAGAGACAACTTCAAAAATCAAAGCAATATGGCATTCATGTGCAAGATCCATCATTTTATTTTAGTAACTCACTTTTTCAAGATTATTTTTTGGCTTGGTTGTGTGCAAACACCCTATTGAGCACTAGTAAGTTCCTGACAAGCTGAGTGTGCATTGCAGGTTTGATAACTGACTTATCTTTTTGACTATATGTAATGATATATTTCCAAAGTTTGAAGCTGTAGACAATAACCTAGAGTAGGATAGGATCTTCTGTACTGACTTGCTCTTTACACACTCAAAGAAGACAACACTTTTGAAAATAACAAATTTCATTTTTGTAGTTGTATATCTCATTATAGACATAGGTTTCCATGATTCAGCCATCATGTTCTGGAACATTCACTGAACTGGCTTTGAATTATCTTATTCCTTTTGTTTTAAGCAAAACGAGCAAAACGAGCAAAAGGATTCTTTTATGACAAGTGAAGTAAAATGGCATCAAAGTATTAATCCAGAGTAATTAATCCTTTCATAACCATATTTCTAATGAAATTCATGGTACCTATATGGTTTAATTAGTTTTGAAAATAATCAAGACTTTCAAGGTTTTTAATAAATTAACCTTGTCATTATTAAGCTGGTGTTTGGAATATAACTTATCAAAAGCTTCTTATGCAAAGTGATCTATGGCAAATTTTAAATTAAATATGAACACTTTGAAATGAACAATTTTGTATGGCAGGAGGCAGTCTCAGATGGATTGGTATAAAAAAAAAGGGTTAACTAGACTCATTAAATTGTATTCATTGATAATATTGATTTCTAACTTGAAGGTGGCGAGCTGGCAGAATTGTTAGCATGTCTTTATGTTCTGAGTTCAAATTCTACTAAGGTCGACTTTGCCTTTCATCCTTTTGGGGTTGATAAAATAAGTACCAGTTGAATACTGGGGTTGATGTAATCGACTTACCTGCTCCCCCAAAATTGCTGGCCTTGCACAAAAATTTGAAATCAATATTGATTTCTAACTTAAACATGCTGTTGAACATTTTGAAGGAAGGAAAAATCAATTACATTGATCACAGTACTTGATGGGTACTTATTTTATTGACCTCCCTAAAGAAGGTAAAGGTGACCTTGATAGTCATAAAGCTCAGAATATAAAGAGACAACTTCAAAAAATAAAGCAATATATTTTGACTGACATGAAAAGTCATGTAGGCATGTTAGTTTCAAACCAATCAAAAATGTTGGGTCACAGTTAACAAGCCATTTTATTGGTGCATTCAACAGAACATGTGATCATTTAAGCTTCACTGTTGTCACATGTCTCATTTACCAATGAGGAGTCTGGCTGAGGCTACCCTCCATCTCATTTCTTGCATGCAGCACTTATCTGCTTGTCTCCTCTCTAGCATCTTTATAATATCACCAGATCTACCTTTCATTGCATACCAACATTAATAGTTGCAACTTTGAATTTCTGTTGTAAGATGAGTAATGCTTGTAATCAGAAGGGAGTGTGTGATTGCTTCAAAATGGTTGAGGGGTTCTTGCTCATGGTCAGATGTCTGCACCAAAACACCCCAATACAGCATAGTAAGTGTTAGTCCTGTATAAGCAATTAGGGTTTATTGATATATTAGATTTCATGATTTTGACATTGTTTTACAGACTGGATGTCCTTCCTATCATCAACCACTTTACAGCATGGACTGGGTGCATTTTGTGACACCAACATTAGAGGGATTGACTGTTAAAACTAAAGTGTCCTTTACACATTGTATCCATTTTTATTCAGAGTTATTGCTCTCCTGGTCGAGCTGCCTTCATTGCGACTTGCAGAGTTAATGTCTTCCCCAAGAAGGCCTTCAGTCATAGTGTACAATGCTAAATTTACAGAAAATAACTGTACCTGGAAGAGGGTGAAAAGGAAGGTGTTGTAGGTAATAGAGAAGTCAGTAGAGGTGTATATTGATGGAAAAAGACTGAGAATATGGGAGAATATAGGGCAAAGAATGGATAGAAGGAGATAAGGGAATATGTTGGTAGATGAGAGAGAGAGAGAGAGAAAGATCATATAGAAGAAAGAGAGAGAGAGAGAGATCATATAGGAGAAAGAGAGAGAAGAGGTGTCATGGAGGAAATAGAGGAGAATCATGTAAGAGAGTTAAAGAGGGAAGAGAGATCAGGATCATATGATATAAGGGAATGGAGAGAGAGAGAGAGAGATATGGCAAGTGATGTTTGGAAGAAAGAAGAAAATGAACAGTAGATGATAGATAGGAAGAATTATTGATACAAGGATGGAAGGAAATGGAAGAGAGAAGGCGGAATTCTTTTGGGAGAAAGGTAAAAGAGAAGAGAAACAAATGTGATAGAGTGATACATTTTAACTGATAGAGAATGTTGTTTTTGTACCCTGGTATCATTGACAGATGGAATCAGGCAGATAGTGACATATGGAGAGAGTAAAAGAAAAAGACATGGTCAAAAGTGGAAGCAAGAATAAAACAGACTGAGAAATGGGTTATCCATGTTGTCTAAATATGGGAGTTTACATAACTGCTTCATTATAGTTTAATAGACGAGGAAGTGAATCCAAAAACCTTCTGGAAATCGGTGGTGCAGGTGGGGATGCCATAGAATTTGGTGATAGAGATATTCCTAGTTTTGCTTGTGCTTACTGTTGTATATCAACAAATTTCATCTGACACACAAATAGAAAAGTGGACGTTAAATGATGATGTTGATAATGATGATCATTTACACACATATAC
>JAOPUL010003319.1:8539881-8552624 GCA_027564515.1 Octopus rubescens | reverse complement strand
CCCACAAAATCTTACCAGGAATAAGATCGAACCTGTGCGAAAACAACGATAATAATAATAATAATAATAATAATAATAATAATAATAATAATAATAATAATAATAAATAGCGTAAACCCTCACATGCTATCAGAACAACTATATACCTGACCAATCAGACGGAGTTTATGGCTGCTGCTGTCTAATTTCAACACCCTCCCCTCCCTCATCCGAGAATTTGCAGAAAATAGGAACTTGAAAAAGATTGACAGAAGAAGAACGAAATCAATAGTGTATAGAGTAAGTAAGATAATCGATCATGTGGACGTAACGAATGTTACAGTTATAAATGATCTTATGAACGCAGTCAGTACATATGCGGAAAATGTGATTGGAATGAGGAATATACAAAAAAGCAGGAGAAATGATAAACCATGGTTGAAAAGAAGAATCCAAGACTCAATGAAATTAATTAGAAGAGATATCAACTTATTGGAGAGACAAAAGAAGCACCAGCTGATTTTAACAGGAGAATGCAGAGAACTAGATTACAAACACCAGATCAAGAAAAGGGGACTAGGTAAAGTTTTGAAAGATTTAAATCAGAGACTTGTGGTAAAACAGCCAAAATAAAAAAAGTACAAACAACGAGTGAAGCGGGTCAGGCAAAATAGACTCTTCCTGGTAGACCAAAAGAAGCTGTACCAGGAGGTAAATGGCAGAAACCGACTAGATGTAATCCCAAATGCTGAGGATAATAAGAGATTTTGGATTAACTTGAAGAGTAGTAGGACACATAATTTGGATGCAGATTGGCTTAAGGAGTTAAAATAAGAGACAACAAGTATGGTCCAAGAAAAGGTCAGGATCACAGTAAAGATGATCGGGACGCAGTGTCGGAACTTCCCTAAAAGGAAGGCTCCTGGATTCGATGGTGATCAAGAAACTTTCAACATTACATGGAAAGATTGCAGCCGAGTTTAATAAAATCTTAAACAACACAAAGCCATTATCAGCATGGATGACACGTGGAAGGACAGTGCTCTGCCAGAAGGATACATCAAAAGGGAATGCTGTGGACAATTTCCGCCCTATTTCCTGCCTTTCAATTCTTTGGAAGTTATACACTGGGATATTATCAGAAACCATATATTCTTTTTTGGAAAATCAAAACAACCTTCCAGAAGAACAAAATCGATGCCAGCGAAGAAATAGCGGCACGAAGGATTAACTATTGATTGATAAAGCCCTCCTCAGAGATTCCAGAATGAGACATATTAACCTCTTAATGGCATGGATTGACTACCGAAAGGCATATAATCTTATTCCTCCTTCATGGATATCAGAGTGTATGGCCCTTTTGGAGTAGCCAATAACATAAGAGAATTTATACAACAGAGTATGGAAAGTTGTAAGGTTGAATTAAACGCTTGGAGAGGTCTCAATCAAAAGGAGGATTTTTCAGGGAGATAGTCTATTACCACTTCTGTTTGTCATGTGCATGATCTCATTTCTATTCGACTGAGAAAGACCTACTTTGGTTACGTGTGGAGACTACGAAGGATTAAAACTAACCATTTGTCATTCGTGTACTACTTGAAGATGTTTGAAAAGAACCAACTCATTGATCAAAACAGTACACTTGTTCAGCGAGGACATAGGAAAGGAGTTCGGGATAAAGAAATGTGAAGTCCTAATACTTCAAAGAGGAAAGGTGGTAAAAACCGTACGGGTAGAACTGCCAGACGGAAGTGTCATGAGAGACATTGAAAGGAGTGTATATAATTAACTTGGCATCATAGAGACTGACAGAATAAAGAAAATGAAATGAAGAGATTACACAAGAAAGAATACATAAGACGATTGTGTTTGATTCTCAAATCAAAACTAACTGGAAAAGAAGCTAACTGCCGTCAAGATATGGGTTGTATCAGTATTACAATATGGAGCGGACATACATAAATGGACAAAAGAAGAGATAAAGCAGACGGACCGAGAAACCGGGAGAAAATGACAATGTATGGAGACTTATATCCTAAAAGTGATGTGCATAGAATATACTTACCACGAAATGATGGAGGGAGAGGTGTGAGAAGGCTCGAAGATTGCATAGGGAGTGAAGAAAATATTCTTGGATAGTATGTCGGAACAGCACAGAGCCATTACTTATGGGAGTAAAATTGGGTTGGATCGTAGAATCAGAGTCGTGCACCAACAAAGAAGAGTTCAAAAACGAAAGGAAGTTGACAAGAAGACAACAGGATGGAAAGACAAGGTGATGCATGGAAAGTTGCTAATAAAAATTGGCAAAGATTCCAATACTTGAATGATCGACAAACATGAAACATGGGACTGGATGAGTAAGGGAGATTTGAAGAAAGGAACAGAAGTTTTGATCTGTGCTGCTAGTAGCAGGCTTTAAGGACTAACTGCGTAAAATTCCATATTGACAAAACGATCGAATCACCATTGTGCAGTATATGTGGGAAGGTTAGAGAACCCACAAGCCACATTTTATATGAATATAGCTCTCTGGTACAGCGGGAGTTCAAGAGACGGCATGACAATGTTGCTCGAATTGTACATCGGACTTTATGTGGGAAATACAACTTGGAAGGAGCTGACAAGTGTTATGGAGACGAGCCACCCGCTGTAATGAAAAACGATATGATGAAATTTCTGTGGGACTTCAGTGTGCAATCTGACAACGTGATTGAAGCAAGAAGACCTGATTTGATCCTCATTGAGAAAGAAGAATAAAGACATTGCTGGATAATTGACATCGCTGTCCCAGGAGATATCCGTGTGACAGAGAAAGAGGAGGATAACGTAGATAAATACCAAGATTTGTAGCATGAAATAGCACGTTTGTGGCAGCTGAGGAAAGTGAAGGTTATACCCATTGTAATAGGGGCACTTGGAACAGTGAAATCTAATTTCAGAAATGGCATGGCAAACTTGGACTCACTATCAAGACTGAGATGCTCAAAAAAACAACACTACTTGGAACAGCCAGGATTTTGAGAAGAGTTATGTCAATGTAACTGAAATGAGAAAAATGACAGGACCCATGGTCATTAGTTATGATCCGCTCCTATATACATAAAACTATTTTCAGGATTCAATGTAATCGAGCTATTTTAATAACAAAGGCACCAAAGTAGAGTCGAACAGAACTAAGAGAATTTTTGCTCAAACAAAAATACCCCTCTCTACTTATAAAAAAAATGGCATACAACGGGCTATAAAAAATACCCATACGCCAACTCAGGACAACTCAAGGAAGAGGAAAACAAGAACAAGTCATACCAATTATAGTGACACACAACCCATGTCACCAGAATATCTTCAACATTGCCAAAGCAAACCTACCAATCATTGCTCAAAGTAATGAGTTAAAAGATATCATCATGGATCAGGCTATGGTTCTTAGTAAAAGACAGCCTAAAAATTTGAAAAATTATCAAAAAAAAGGCAAAATTTGACCTTAGCAACAAAGACCAATCATTCACTGTATCTAAATGCAATGATAGTCGATATGGCACATGCCAATTTATCCACTTCTTGTGAGTGGATTTGGTAGACGGAAACTGAAAGAAGCCCGTCGTATATATATAGATATATATGTATATATGTATGTATCTATGTGTGAGTCCTTGTGTTTGTGTTTGTCCCCCACCACTGCTTGACAACAGATGTTGGTTAGTTTTCTGATAGAAAAAGTACCAGACTTTAAAAAAAAAGTATTGCGGTCAATTTGTTTAACTAAACCCTTTAAGGTGGTGCACCAGCATGGCCTCAGATCAATCACTGAAACTTGTAAAAGATAAAAAGATAGTGTTATTAGCTAAGTATGTAAGTAAATATTGTATTTATGAAGTGTTATTTCTCTCAATTGGTGTTGGAAACACTAAATTCTGCCATCCATTTTATTTACTACTGTCTGCAGAAAGTACTGGAAGTGGACTCCTTTCTATCAAATTATTTAATTGGAGCTTCTTGAAGAGTGTTTGACCTGCTAGAAATAGCAATAAAATCCCTTCCGCTAAATGACACATCCAACAGTCTTGCAAATGGGGGGGGGGGAACATCACATTTAAAAACAAGTTGAGATAGTCATGGTTGGAATATCTTTGATCATAGGTCTGCTATGTCAGCAATGATCTGGGGTTAGGGAAGAATACCACCATCAACGAAAGCAAATACATAAATGAATGTATGTTTGGATATATTTCAAATTTGGTAAAAAATGAAAGAAAGCAGCCAATCTATACAGTCCAACATAAGTGCAATTCACAGATTGATTTCTGAAGCTAACGATTTTTAAAAATGCTGTGACTCATTATAGATTGACTTGTTCACAATATGGGTGGAATGAAGAAGAAAATATTTAGTTGATCAAATTTGTCTCATAATAGCAATAACTAAACAAGGAAAGCCATTCATACTGGAATAAAAAGATAAATTATCACAACACTGCTTTGATGGACAGTAAAGTTCAACTAATTCACAATTGATTCATTCTATTGGATAAAGAGGATGAAGACAAACTTTGGGAATGGGAAACAAAACAGAGAGTAGGAGGGCAGGAGGGAGAGAGAGAGAGGAGAGAGGGAGAGAAGGGGGAGGGAGAGAGAGTGAGGCCAAGCAAAAGAGGTAGAGGAGAGATTGAACAAAACGAAATGAAGACAGAGGGCTGGAAACCATAATAGAAAGAAAAACAGACAGACAGAAATAAATAAAGAAGGGAGAAAAAAAGAAAGAAAGAGAGAGAGAGAGAGAGAGAGAGAGAGAAAAAGACAGAGCAAAGAAACAAGTACAGGATTTATGTTCATAGAATCATATAAATATTTTGAACATTTGGTGACTATTTGATGAATGTAACAATACGAAGGAAAAGAAAGTTCAACCAAAAAAGGTTATGTGTATAAATTGTATCAATTTTAATGATTTGCCTGCAGTGAACCAATGATTGGCTAATTGGAACCCTGTTTCAGCACAAATACCCAGTGATGCTATCGTTCAGCAAAACATGCAATAAAATAAAAGTGTTCTCTCTAACCCAACACAGTGGATGACTGAATTTGGTTTAGAAGATCTAATTAAAGTATTAAATGTCTCGTTATCTTGGCCAATTAGTGACGCAAATGGCTTGGACAAAAATTATTTTCAAAAACCCAGTTTAATTTAATATTCAGTACTCCATGGTGGATGCAACAAGCTTAAAACAATGGCCTGCGGTAGATTTTATAGAAAATAAAGATGCAACAGAATTGCAATGAAACAAATTAAGGTCTTGTTACTTTAACTAAGCATACAAAGGTCATTTTGAAAAAAATCATCTCAGTTTCCAATGTCTTTTCATAATCCATTATGTTTTTATGCTACATTAACAAAAAAACAAAACAAAAAAAAACAATGAAAAGTTCAAGGAAACACAGAAGTGCAGGGATATGATGGGGTAATTATGACACAAATTTAATATCAATGATGGCGGGGTTGATGGAGGATATGAAGGTTAGGATAGTAATATTACATTATTGTAAGGTGGTGAGCTGGTAGAATCATTAGAACGCCAGACAAAATGCTTAGCAGTATTTTGTCCGGCTTCATGTTCTGAGTTCAAATGAGTCCGAGATTGGCTTTGCTTTTCATTCTTTCAGGGTCAATAAAATAAGTACCAATTGAGCACTGGGGTCGATGTAATCAATCCCTCACTAGAACTTTCTGGCCTTGTGCCAAAATTTGAAACCAATTTTACATTATTGTTGTTTTAACCAGCTCTGATATATTTTTTAAAATATTCATATTTATAAGGGAATTTCTTTGTATGTCACACAAAACAAACATCCCCACCACTTTCACTCCCACTATTATAACTACTGCCTCTAATAATATCTTCATGACCGCATTACTATCAATATCATCACCACTAAAAACAACAATGAAAGATCCTCTATGGCAGTCCTGGACAAACTGTGGCCTGCAGGGCTTTATAAATGACTATCCTAACGAAAAATCACTTTGAATTTTCTTAGCCGTGCTGCCCACCTGATGATGAGCTATGTCTCATATGCTTACTTCTCAAAAAAATGGCTGCCCATGCCTGCTCTATAGGATTGATTAATCTACAAGAAATAGCAGTCAAATTTTCCTCAAATTCAAACCTACTGTTTTGGAGTCTTACATACCCCTAAAAAAGATGGAATGGTCATGTCTGGAATGCCTTTGATCACAAATCTGCTTAATCAGAATTGACCAGGGATGTAGAAACACCAATGAGGAAATCTCTATATTACGGAGAGGGGAAACTCCTCACACATGAGAACAATTTGGACTGCATTCAAATTTGAAACTTCTTGCTCACAAAGTCTCTAAAAATCTACATGAAAAGAATGTTTAAAGCCTTTAGACAAAAATCAGCAATTTTATGTTACATCGTCATTATCATCATTTTTAATGTCCACTTTTCCATGCTTGCATGGGTTGGATTTTCTATGTCCAGATGCCCTTCCTGTCACCAACCCTAACATGTTTCCAAGTGAGGTAATATTTCTCCATGACCAGATATGCTTTCACAGAAGACTGGAAACAAAGGACACTGCTTGCACGATAGTGATACTCATTTACATCTATCGTGCAATATCAAGAGAATGTGTTAGTAGCTTCTACCATACATATATATGTGGCAGTGTGGTAAGAAGCTTGGTTCCCAACTACATGGTTCCAGATTCAGTCCCACTGTGTGGCACCTTGGGCAAGTGTCTTCTACTATAGCCTCGGGCTGACTAAAGCCTTGTGAGTGGATTTGGTAGACGGAAACTGAAAAGAAGACTGTCGTATATATATGTATATATATGTATGTATATATCATCATCATCCTTTAACGTCCGTTTTTCCATGCAAGCATGGGTTGGATATATATATATATATGTATATATATATATGTATATATATATGTATATATATATATATATATGTGTGTATATATATATATATGTGTGTGTGTGTGTGTGTATGTGTGTGTGTGTATGTGTGCATGTGTGTGTGTCTTTGTTTGTCCCCCACTACACTGCCTGACAACCGGTGTTGGTGTGTTTACATTCCCATAACTTAGTGGTTCGACAAAAAAGACTGCTAGAATAAGTACCAGGCTTAAAAAAAGTAGTGGGGTCGATTCATTTGACTAAACATTCTTTCATGGTGGTGTCCCAGCATGGCCGCAGTCTAATGACTGAAACAAGTGAAAGATGAAATATATATATATATAAATATATATATATTCGTAATATCAGTGCCAAGCAGTGTTTAGACATAAGCAAACTTTAGGTTATTTGAAATATGTTTGTGACATATTTCAACTGCTAAAGGCAAATTCACTGCAGTTACTGTAGAGAAAAATTCTCTTATGGTAAAAAGGTGTAAAAACACCATATCTCTCCTGTATTTTAATTAAAGCCATGACTTTAAGAAGATCTGTCCAGAGTTGCCACCTTCAGGTATTTCCCATTGATGACGGCTAAAGAGCCAGAAACATCAATGTCTGGGAATCCAACATGGGGCGACACTGAACAGATTTGGTGTTTTTACACCTTTTTACCGTAAGAGAGAATATTTCTCCATGGTAACTGCAGTGAATTTCCCTCTAAGCAGTTGAAATATGTCACAAACATACTTCAACTAACCTAATTTTGCTTTGCTATGTGTGTGTATATATACACACACACACACGAGCGGCTTCTTTTAGTTTCAGTCTAACAAATTCACTCACAAGGTTTTGGATGCCCTGGGAATATAACAGAAGACACTTGCCCAAGTTGCCACACAGTGGGACTGAACCTGGATTCATTAATGTTCTTTGTACATATGTGTCTGCATAGGTTCTGATGCCTTTGTAATTTGCTCTTGTACTAAAAAAAAAGGGTTTCCACACCGTGTCACTCAATATGGTAGAAATAGCAGTCAAAATCTCCCTCAAAGCACACCTTATTGTCTAAAGAGAGACAGTAAGCATTAGATAATGTAGTTCAAAATGTCTTGTGTTTGAAAAAAAAGATGGGACTGTCCTGATTTGAACATCATTAATAGCTTAACCAGGGATGATCTTGGGTTAAACAACATCGGTAGTAAGCCAAACATAAAACATCTATGAAAACTGCTAATTACAGTATTGAACATTCAGTCGGAGCATAAAACTATTGGAACCAATACTATATATTTGCCTCTTGAGACAGGGAAACAAGTGTCCTCTAAATAAATGTGGCTCAAAATATGAAGCATTATGCTTGGGACAAAAATGATTTGAGCTATATACACCCGGGTGTAACAAAACCTTCATAAAATAAGGGAAATATTGTTATACCAGAAGGACATATAAAAATGTTTCTATTTTAGGCTTTTTTTTTTTGAAATGTTATATAAGAAATGTTCACTCAATAAATATTTTTACAGCAAAGTTTGAATCAATATTTGTATATTTGCTAGCTGAAGCTATTTTTAATTCCCTTATGCTACTAATATCATGAAAAGAGGCAGGAATGTCTAAACTTCTCATTTTCACTCAAATCTTTATAGTGTTTACTTGGAGAAACCATTCATATTAAGAATTTTAAATGCTGTTCTTGACTCAAAGTTTCTTAACAAGTTGTTATGAGAGAGGCTTTCAAAATATATCATAGATAGCAGTGATTGCTACAATCTTTAATGATCTCTCTCTCTCTCTCTCTCTCTCTCCCTCCTACCCTGCAGACACAAATATAACTGATCTTAACAATGAGAATAATCATTAATCTTGGGATAGATTTCAAAGAAAAGAAATGATTTGACAATATAATAGAATAAAAAAAGTTCTTTTGTTTGAGAAAGAATATAGAAATGTACTTACCTTTATTTGTGAAGGTGTAAGTTGTTGAAATATGCTTCTGTCCATTCCAAACACAATAGCATTTAGAGCACCTGTAATGATTATCATGAAAGACATTAGTATAAGTTCCTTTCCTATGAAGATGGTATTTTAACTCTGAAAATCATTCATGGACATCAAAAACTTCACATTTTTTCATCCTCCAACAACTTAAAAACAACTACTAACTTCCTATAAAGCTCGGGTGAAGCCCACACTGGAGCACTGTTCCCACATCTGATACACACATGCATCTTATACTGTATCCAAACAAAGATTTGCATGAAGTCACTCATCATCACACTCCAACCTCTGGCCCATAGATGTGCTTTCTCCACCCTCTGCCTTTTCTATAGTTAGTATAAGTGGTCCCTTGGGGAAGCGACATCTGTAGTTTCTTTCTCTCTCTCTCTTTCTCAAACACACACACACATATTATTAATCTAATACATATTTTTGATATTTCAAGATAATTGCTGTTATTGCTTCCACCATTTGTACCAGTTACTATCTTCTATCCTCTCTATAGAAGTACTTTTAGACAACATTTCAAGTGATACTCATTGACAATAGCACAGCAGCATACATAGCTGCTGTTGTTATTTAGCACAAGGTCAGCACTGATCAAGCATACCCATGACATCCATAACCATCCCATCTTTTTGATAGGCACATTGCAACAATGATCACATTATCCAATGAATTCTTTTTTTTTTATAGTGGCAGGATGTGATTTGGGTGCTTTCTGGCTGCTATTTTTAGCAAGTTGAGTGACCACTCCCATGAGCTTATTATTGTATATTAACATGTAGTATCATAATGGTACCTACTTACATATAATATTGCAGTATAAATACTTATCTTCAGTGGTATTTACTGACAACACAATACAGTGCTCCTTAAATGATGTATTACATTAATAATTATTGATATATAGTGGCATTCATGATTGTAATATAGTGGTTTCAATTCCTAGACTGGGTAATATATTGTGTTCTTGAGCAAAACACTTCATTTCGGCTGGTAAAAATGAGTAATCTTGCAATGGATCAGTGTCTCATACAGGGGGAAAAAATATATGCCACAAAATTCAGGAAACTGGCCTTATGAACCTATGGCTTAGGAAGGACTTCTGACCTTTTTTTGATAGACATATCATAAGCAAAAATGAAGTATTTATAGATAATATCATGATACTTTTGAACAATTCATAGTTTAGTAGCTTGTAATGATATGCTATGATACACATCAGATAACATCTCAAGATTCTATGATGTAGATAACACCTGACATACTTTGGGCAAGATGTTAGTCAATATAAAGAGCAAAGACTTACCATGTAAAGGACTGGAGATTGATGCAAGTAGAACTAATGTAAAAACAGGATTCCCACTGCTGATGGCATTTTGAATTCTGAAATATAAAAATAAAAAAACAACTATATAACACCACAAGATATAACAAAATAACTTCAGAAAAAAAATGCTACATTACAAATGAAGTTAGTTGTAGCTGGTCAAATTTCATTCAATATTCTGTTATCTATGACTGTCAAAACACTATTGTAGGAAAAGTTCATGGAGTCATTTTTTTATACCATGTTGTAATAAATATCCATCCTTAGGTGCTCTCCCTGTGACCAGGGGTCGGCTTGCCAAGACTCTCCTGTAACCTCTGTGTTCTGCTACATGCATACATTCAGCCAGGCTCTTGTTTCCTATTCATTCTTTGATGTCGTCAGACCACAAACGTTTTTGATGGCTTCTTAGTTTGTTCCTCTCTCACTTCTTATCAGGACAGTTTTGGACAATAAATTGTGGTGCATTGTAGGTCAAAATATGATAGCTTTGTGAACTGGATTCTCAACAATAGGTGTCTTTGGACTTTCAGTTTTTCTAGTACTGCAGCATTTGTTACTCGGTCTTTCCAGATCATTCTGCCCAATATGCAAAAGATCCACACCGCAAAGGCTTCTATTTTCTCCTTCATTGTTGTGTACATTGTCCAGATTTCTGCCTCTAGCCTCAATTTTAAGTGCAGTGTGATGTCTTTTGAGGTGATGATATTCTTCATTCTTATAAATGTTGTTTAAGCCCTATTTATTCTTATATTTATTAAGTACATTAAAACAAAGTGATATGTTGAGAGCAGTAGAGATGACTGATGTAACACAATATGGAAACAAATTACATAAAGAAGTCTCTTTTGATCCTTCATTGTACAGAGGTAAGATTCCTATAGAGAAGGAAACCTACTGAATTGGAGAGGAGCTGAAGACAAAGATTCAACTAAATGAGATGGTCATCCTTGAAAAATTCAACAATGATCAAAATGGGAATCTCATTTAGTAGACTCTTTATTTTTAGCTCCTGCCCAATTTAGTAGTTTTCCTTTTCTATAGGAATCTTCTCTGATGCAGTATTTTATACAGTAGTCACATAACTCTGATATTATCAGAATACAGAAATGAGTAATGATTTGAGTCTTAATATCTTCTGCAAAGAGGCTGGTCCATTTTAGTCCCCATAATTAGGCTGCTAAATATTTATGTAAAACTCAACAGAGAAGGAGAAGCAGGTTATAATGAGGACAAATTCAGTTAGGTGGCTAAGGAGAGTGGATCAAAAAAGATTTGTGAAAGAATTAATTCTTTCACGAATCTTTAGGATTTGAGAAAGACAAAGCATTAAACACTGACAATTGGGAAATTAAAAGGAAGAAGAAACAGAGAGGAAGGCAAAGAGAGAAAATACTCAATGACTGACCAAAAAGATACTGAAAACTGCCCTATTATTGTGCTATATTGTGTGTGGGAGGGTAAGGGGTAGAGGTCCATGTTGGTTTGGCACATGAAGAAGTAGAAATATTTGGAAAGTTAGTAGAAATGATTGTGTCAGAGTGTACATCTTGATCTTTCAACATTCTGAGTTCAAATCCTACTTGGTCTGGCTTTTTATTTTATCTTCAACCTTTCCAGTTTCAATAAAATAGATAGCTTGCATGTCTTAGTTAAACTGTTTCTGCAAGCTAATTCCATTGAGTACAACTCTTCTTTACATATTTATGTTCTTGTGACACTGTAAGAAATCAATAATTATAAACGGATTTCTTGTGACTAAAAGCAAAGTCAATTTTTCAAAGGTAACGGTTTGTAGTTGATATCCTTTCTATTCTATGGAGCCTGAAAGGATGGAAGATAAAGTCAACTCCTATGGAACTTGAACTCAGTCACATTTGGAATTAAACAGTACTTTGATGTATTTAATCCAATATTCCACTGATTTTGTCATATTTGCCACCATTCTTATAGTGATATATTCATCTGAAACCAGTGAAAACAAGCTTAGGGAAATGCTGGTGCAAACTTTGTACTCACCTATTCACCAATGGAAAAATGGAAACTGCTAAGTAAACAAAGGGGTAGCCCCTTAAAGGCTTTATGTCTTCTTTCAGCATTTGCTAAAGAAATATAATCAAAAGAGATTCATTCACAATCATTTAATACAATGAATATTATATTTAAGCACTGTTAACATGGTGGGTTTCAGGAAAGTTCAAAATACTTGAAAGGAATAGCCTAACTGCAGATAAACTTTTTATACAGTAACCAAATTTTAGAAGTTTATATATAATTTAAGAACTGCATATATTGCAGGCAAGTGGTTCTCAAACAGAGCACCATGGAACATTGGTGTGCTGCAAAGATTATCCATGTGCACCATAGATTTTTTAAAGCTATAATGCTTGAGTGTTTGGAAAAACATGCAATTCATAATTTTGTTACACATCATCATCATCATCATCATCATCCTTTAACGTCCGTTTTTCCATGCAGGCATGGGTTGGACGGTTCGACCGGAGC
>JAOPUL010003319.1:8316121-8326801 GCA_027564515.1 Octopus rubescens | reverse complement strand
CATGGCGGCAATGATGAAGGACAGAGACCGCTGGAGAGAACTCGTCCATGGATCTCGGGAATTTTACCCGCCCTAGAGATATATAATGTATATATACTTTATTAAAGCTGTAAAAATATCATCACAAAACTGTTACTCAGATTTTCCCGTTCCCGTTCTTCGAACAGTTGTGATACGTTCTGAGCTAAAGGTTTATTGAACAAATAAATACATTTCAATGAATCTGATTGAGTGTTTAACTTTCAAAATATAATGGTTACATCCAACCTTAAGCATGCAAGATGAAAAAAATGAAAAGGTATGAAAAAATATATAAAAATATAGATGAAAAATATATAATATGAAAACATATATAATAAAATAATCTTTAAATAGCCTTATTTTGCATTTTGCAAATTCGTATATGAGGGTGGGTGGGGGGTGATTGCATGTGTAAAGAAAATATTGCAATTTTAAACGAAGTTTAGGTTTAACTTAATTTTAAAATTCTTCTGTTAAACGGTTGCTAGGATTTCAAAGATGTAAAAATCTATATTTTTCTTTCTCTTTTAAGCCGCGTGTAAATTCTTTTATTCTTTTACTTGTTTCAGTCATTTGACTGCAGCCATGCTGGAGCACTTCCTTGAAAGGTTTTAGTCAAACAAATCGATCCCAGGACTCATTTTTTTAAAGCTATCGGTCTCTTTTGCCAAACCGCTAAGTTACAGGGATGTAAACACACCAACACTAGTTGTCAAGTGGTGGTGGGGCACAAACACAGACACAAAGACACACACACATAGATATATCCTTTAATTTTACAGTTTGTGTACAGGAAATAAATTTTGAGGATGTACCAGTCTCCGTATTCTCTATTGCAAATATACACTCCAGATAATACTAGAATCCAGCCAGTGAAGCGAACACAGAATTACCCATCAGAGGCATCACAGCATGAACGACAACATTAAGCAGTCATAGACATTGAATACTAATTGATGCAGTTAGCTGGAACCTGGAACATAACAGAGCTACCACGTTAAACTCACATTAGCAAAGCCTAAGGTCTTAGTAAGCAAGAAAACAGACAAGACCCTACCCGCTTCAGGTAAGTGGCTCTGCTCAATTTGTAGGAACAGCATAGGAAGGAATTCCATACAATGTACCCAGTGTAAGCTTTGGGCACAAGAGGTGCAGTGGAATAATAGGAAGATTATCAAGGAAAATATGGTTCATATGTGGAAGATGTACAGGAGCCATAAAAACTGTAGATACCCATGAAAATGATTATATCACATGCCCTGGAGGCTTTTTGGAGGTAGTAGATGATTTCTGCTACCTAGGAGATAAAATTAGTAGTGGGGGAGGATTTACAGATAGTGTAATGGCTAGAATAGGATGGAAAAAATTCAGAGAGCTTTTACCTCTGTTGGCAACCAAAGGTTTCTCTCCCCGAGTAAAAGGAAAACTGTATGATGCATCTATACAGACTGCAATTCTATATGGAAGTGAAACATGAGCCCTAAATACAGAGGACATGCGAATACTAGAGAGAAATGAGGCTAGTATGCTCTGCTGGATGTGTAATGTTAGTGTACTTGTGCGACAGTGTTAGTGAACTGAGAGAGAAGCTAGAAATAAGAGGAAATAGATGCAGTGTGCAAGAGAGAAGACTGTGCTGGTTTGGTCATGTGATGCGGATGGAGGCCAATAAAGAAACACTGTTCACTCAAAGTAGATGGTACTCGTGGAAGAGGGAGACCCATGAAGACAGGGACGAAGTACTGAAGGATGACCTCAGAATGCTGAACCTTTCAGATGAGATGACAAAGGACCGAGATACCTGGCGCCTTGCTGTACTTAAGAATACCCGCCATCCACACCAGAAGTGTTAAGGCCACAACCCCTGGTGAAGAGGATTGGCCTGCAAGAGTCCTGTACCTATGCCACATGAAAAGCACACATGACCATGTCATGTAAAAAGCACCCGCGTCGAGAGTCCTATGCCTGTTAAGCACCTGTGTCGAGAGTCTTGTGTCAGTGCCACATGGCATGAGAAAAGCACCCAGTACACACCATAAAATGTGAAGGACATCCAGCTGTAGAAACCATGCCAAAGCAGACACTGGATTACAATGTACTGGGTGCTTTTCTCATGCCATTGGCACTGATGAGGTTGCCATGCAGCTTGCAAGCCTACGAAATTCGAGGGGAAGAGTGTGAGAGAAGGGTGTGTAGTAAACCATAGTCTTGTTGTAGGGGAGCTACATGGATACTCATGTTTAGGAGAGAGAGTTAGAAATGAATTAGTAGTTGCTGCAAAAGAGATCAATAGGGGTGATGAGGTGTCAGGGTGGCACCTCAAGGCATGAGGTGAGGAGAAGTGAGGACAGAGAAACTAGGAGTTGGTGGGGGTTTGCAAGAGTGAATTGGGGAGGTAGAAGGATGCAAGAAGAGATCAGATTGTGATATTGATACAGTAATGATGACACAGGATAGTAACTGACACTCCATCAGTTACGAGGACGAGGGTTCTAATCAACGGAACAGCCTGCTCGTGAAATTAACATGCAAGTGGCTGAGTACTCCACAAACACGCATACCCTTAACGTAGTTCTCAGGGAGATTCAGCATGATAAAGAATGTGACAAGATCGGCCCTTTGAATTACAGGTACTACTCATTTTTGCCAGCTGAGTGAACTGGAGCAATGTGAAATAAAGTATCTTGCTCAAGGACACAACCTTACTATCATAAGCCGAATACCCTAACCACTAAGCCACACAGGATAGTAATAATGATACAGTTGACATGAGGAGAACAAGAGAGAGAAAGAGATGATGTGTATGGGTAGGCTAAAAGAGATGTGGGGAGGGAGATCAGGTGTAGTGCATAAGGATAGAATTTGGTGGGCCAGTGTGGGGATGGGGGAGATCAGTGTCACATGTGGGTGTAGACGACAATATTTATGGATGAAAAAAAGTGGTACCAGGAGGAGGGAGCTGCAGTGGGAAAGATGGTGGTGGTGGTGATTTGAGGAGATTGGGGTCAGGTGCCCATTTGTGCACTTATGTAATATGTATAGCCACAATACTTCAAGTGTTTGTCTGCATATCTGTGTTTGTATATATGAATATATGTGTGTGTGTGTATGTTTGTGTGTATATGTATGTCTATATGTACACACACACACACACACACACACACACACATATATATATATTATAAAATAAGGTATATGAATAAGCAAATGAATTTGTTATCCAGTTTGTATGTGCTACCTATTATAAGTGCTCTGCATTACAGGGCTTTATGCAACAATAAGAGGGGTTTTACGTTAATTGACATAAGTCTATAGGTAAGCACTATGAGTGCTCAATTCAGAAAATTTTGTTAAACCAGCTTCTACTTAGAATACATTCAGGCAATATTAGCAATGGGATTTAATTTTGTCAATGGAGGAATGAAAAGCTACCCATTAAAAGGTGTAGAGAATATAAGAAGTTACCATTGTAGCGGCAGTGAAGGAGATGATGTTATGATGTGAAAGTCACGAACAGCAAGAATATATATATTAATAGAAGTTTATTTACATGTGTATAATGGTACATCGTGTGAAGGAAGAATAGTAGTAATTGCATATGGCTGTATGCTAGCTGTTAGAACAGCTTGGCCGGATGGCCGAGTCGACTGCCGAATTAACTCGTCTGCTCCTACTGTTCTTTGGTTGACTGCATCGCTTCGACTGTCCCATTGGCACCGAAACTCTGGTACTTAAGGAGGCCTGCTTATCTGGGTCAGCCTGTCAGACAAAGGAACACTCTGGTCTTGACCCGAAGATGGCATGACCAAGGTCAGAGGCCAAGACTTAATCCTATCAATCATCACACACGGGCTGACAGCGGTAGACTTCGTGTCTCCATGCAGACTATGCTTTGGTTCTGCGGTTTCGATTCCTGCCTGGAATCTGGCCGCTACAAAGGTATCTAGTCATAGAAGATAGGGGAGAAAGAATGGAAAGAAAAAGAGAGAAGAGAAAGTAATGAGGGTATACAAACCGTACTATATACAACGTTCCAAATGTATGAAGTCAAACGTAGAAAAACAAAAATGGACAAATTCAGACATGGAAAAAACAAAGATAGATCAAATTGCAATGCTTCTTTAGTTATCAAACCATCGGGTCTATCACGATTTTGTACCATTAATTGACTGAGTATCCATAACTGATGAGATCAAATAAGATCGAAATCACATGATATGGTGGTCTTTGAATCGAGTTGTGGTAGGAGTTCTCTGCTCCTTGAAATATATAACCAAGTGTGTAAACGCACTGAATAACCAGTCGGAAAGGTCACTTTCCTGAGGTTAAAATAACAGTATTTTCTATTCTTAACGAATAGCCATGATTGTGTGGCACTAGAAATTATCTTTCAGTATAAATACTGCTCCTGTCTCTAGTAGATATTTCTTAGCAGACTAATTTGCTAATTGCAAAATCAGTGGCTGTGTGACACTGAAAGTTTTATATAAAATTATTGAAGAGTATGGTAGAGAATGAAATTACTTTCTTGGAGATGAAACTACCACCTCAATCTATAAATACTCATCTAGCATACTAGTTGTAGAGATTTCGGTCACTTTGGTATCTGAGCAAAGAGATAAACTTAAATAATTAAAACTTTACAGAACTGATAATGAATCAGATTTGAAAAAGCGTATCTCAAACTTATAATCACATCCATACATTGATGGAGTCTTAAATGAGCTTGACATAAAGATATAAAAGCTTACTTCACATAATTGTTACTGAACTTGACACATTTTTGCTGAAGAGATAATTTGAACAAGACTATAAATCCTACAAGCAGCAACCATAAATGATTAAAGACCTTTCGATATATTTTAAACAGATCTAAACAGATAATTAAATAGCCATGTAGTTTGATTCCTCCTTTGCCAACATAAAGAAAAACCATTTAGGTTTTCATAATTGCCTGAGCATTTTACTTAATACCATAGTTTCTTTTCATTCAGTAACTGATCATGATATTCAGACTGTAACATATATGTTGACATATGCAGTATGTTAAACTTATCCTGATATTAAAAATGTGGAGGTGAGTAAAACTTCAATATCTATTGAATCACATGCTTTTTTTTCTCAAAGATTCAAAAATATATTACAAATCAAACAAAATATTTCCGATTGTTCAATATTTTATATCGGCTTCAAGAAAGAGAACTCAGCTACCATATTTATTCTCCAGCTTCTAGATAAAATAGCATAAACGTAAAATTACTGCTGTAATATTCCAAGACCTAAAAAAAGAAACTTCTGCTAACATAGATCATTAAATGCTAACCTTAACTTCGCAACATTACAGTATACTGGGCATGACAGATAAAAATTATGTTGCAGATAAAAGGCATCATCTACAGTTGAATAACCTCTGACCTCCTGAAACTGCTATAGCTCATGGTGTACCCTATGGTTCAATATTCAAAAATTACTTAAGAATTACATAAATGATATGCACAAAGCTATCAATTTAGATCTGGTCCACTTTGCTGATGATACAACAGCATACCTTGGAGAAAGTAATATCAAAATACTATATAAGAAACTGAACAATGAGCTGATCAATGCATGATGCTGGTTTAAATGTAATAATTTCTTCTTTTTTTATATATATGTAGATAATATCCCAAGGAGGAGCCCTCCCAAACTAATGAGATTATTGTGTTTTGATGTTCAGCTTGAACTTCTGTAGCAAATATAAGGGTAGGAAATATGGCAGTTTAGGAGAGAATATATTAGGGGGAAATGTTTTAGGATAAGAAACAATGGCAATGATAAGTGAGAGAAAAAGAAAGGATTTCAGATAGCAAGAGGAGGGCCATTAAATACACTTGTTTGAAGGAACAGAGGAGAGAGAGAGGAAACAGTACATTGATGTGCTGTTGGTTGTAGAATGTTGGTGAGTGAATCTTTGCTCATCAGATAGATAATGTTTTGGTTTGCAGTCTATAACATCTGAGTGCGTTACAGCTGTGCTCTCTCAGTTCTTTTACTTGATTCAGTCATTGGATTGTGGCCATACTGTGGTACCATCTTGAAGGATTCAGTCAAACAAATTGACCCCAGAACTTATTTTTTATATCCTGGTACTTATTCTATCAGTCACTTTTTACCAAATTGCTAAGTTACAAGGATGAAAACAAACCAACACTGGTTGTCAAAATGTTGGTGGGGACATAGACATAGACATATATATATATATATATATATATATATACATGACAGGTTTCCTTCAGTTTCTGTCTACCAAATCCACTCGCAAAGCTTTGGTCGGCTAAAGGCTTTGATAGCAGACTCTTGCTCAAGGTGTTACACAGTGGGACTGAGCCTGGAACAATGTGGTTGGGAAGCAAACTTCTTAATACATAGCCATATCTGCACTTATGTGAACAATATTTCAGTGTTAAATGCACAAATGGGCCTGTTACCCACTCTCCTCTTCAAATCCCCTACCACCACCCATTATCTCTTTAACTGATACCACTTATTTTTCTTGCTACTCAGAACCATTTCACTTGTTATCCATTTTTCATCTATTAATACTGTTCTCTCTACTCACATTTTACATTGATCACCCACCCCCACTGAGTCACTTAATTATCTCTCATCCCCACTCACCAAACATCTCTTATTTTTCTCATGTACTATGCCCGCTTCTATCTCTCCCTCTCCCCACTCTTGCAACTTACCCAACCACATGTCTTCTCTCCCTCTCCCCACTCTTGCAACTTACCCAATCACATGTCTTCTCTCCCTCTCCCCACTCTTGCAACTTACCCAACCACATGTCTTCTCTCCCCATTCTTGCAACTTACCCAACCACATGTCTTCTCTCCCTCTCATCCTTACCCTGTCTACTGTACCACCATTACTATCTTGCCACTTCCCACTATTCTTTTCTGTACCTTCCTACCCCAAACTCATGCATCATTGGTCATTCCTCGCCCTTTATCCATCACTCACTACATCCACCCCTCAACACCACCTAATCTTTACAGTTGTTACCAACCTCCCTTCCCCTCACCCAAATTCCACCTTTCTCACTCCCCCTATTCACTCTTGCAACCTCCACCCACCCACACTCCTAGATCCTCAATCTGCACTCACTTCTGCTCACATTTAGGGGCCACCCTGACACTTCGTAACCACTATATCTCTTTCCAGTACCAACCAATCACTTCCACCCTCTCTTCTAAATGTGAAGTCATGTAGCTGTTCTACAGCAAGAAACCTGCTCTACTCTTTCTATCATACTTTAACTTCTCATCTTCTGGCATAAAGCCACACCCCCTCTGGGTTTACAGTCTTGCAAGCTGCATGTACCTATGGGCCCATCAGATCCTGTCAAACTGTCCAACCCAAGTCAGCATGGAACATGGATGTTAAATGATGAAGATGATGATGACGATGATGACTTTCCCTCAAAATATGAAAATTAAAAAAACTTTAAATATACATCACTAAAAAAATATAAATTTAGACGGCTCAGACCATGTCTAACCCAACAGTAGCACTTGAAGTATTTTAAGTCATATTTTGTGACACCATGGTCCATTAGAGTAGGGTGGGGTTGTTGGCAGAAACATATCTGGGTAACAGTGGTTGGTCTATTATTTCCTGGTATCATTTGAAAGTTATGGACTTGATTTTTTTTTGTCTGTTTTGTTTTGTTTTGTTTTTTAATAGTGTTGAACAGAATAGAAGCAATGAAGAAAAAACATAAGTTATATTGCAATACAGTTATGTGCTGTGAGTTTGACCTTTGTAAGAGGAATATGGTATTGGCTTCCAGTCTTGGGTGACTTTTAAACTTGATGCTAACATCATTTTGATAATGTTGATGGTTTATTTTCCACATTATACAGATGATGTGTTGGAGGAAAGAGAATTTGCATAGCAGTTATGGCAAGTGAATTCTGTTAAAGCCCTGGGCCAACCAAAGCCACCTTGTGATTGGATTTGGTAGATGGAAAACTGAAAGCCCATCATGTGTGTGTGTATGTGTGTGTGTGTGTGTGTGTGTGCGTGCCTCCTTGTCTAGACAACTTGTGATGGTTGTAAATGAGCATCATCATCATACAAGTGAGGTTGTCATTTACAGTCTTCCGTGGAAAACATGTCTGACCATGGGGAAATAGAACCTTGCTTGAAAACAGGTGAGTTTTGACAACAGGAAAGGCATCTAGTAGGAGAAAATCTGTCTCAACAAATTTCCTCTGGCTTATGCAAGTAAGGTAAAATAGATATGAAATGATGATGGCAATGCTGCTGCTGCTGATGATGATGTAATTTGTCCTCTGCGATACCTTGATTCTCATAATATTCTTCTTGGTATAGGGAGACAAAAGGAAGCAACGGTATTCTAGATGAGACTATGCAAAAGTAGAGAAACTGAAGAATGATGACATTTTGATCTCTGAACTGAAAAGTTGAGGGTTCAAAAGTTCATCCTATGAGGCAGAGACTTCCTTGTTGACATGGGTGCTTCAACTGAGATTGTTGTCCATGATTACTCCAATGTTTTTGACATTGTTAGAGACATTGTCCTGATGTAAAAGAATATAGCTGTTTAAGTACATCCCTATTTCCAAAGAGATTGAGCTCAAATTTTACCTCATTTAGCAGCATATAGTTTTGTTTTGCCCATTAAATTACAGTATTCATTAAATTACAGCATAGATTGGAGTTTTGTTCAGTCATCCACTTTGTTGATAACTTTCTAAAGTTTAGTCACATCAACAACAAATTTTTATTTTGCTAGACTTGATGGAATATTTTGTTTATTTGTAACTTTTGAAAAGAAATGGACCCAACACAGCACCTTGAGGGATGCAATTAATGACTATAGTAAGGTTTTAAATAGAATCCCTTGATCACATGATGGGTTCTACATACCAGGAAATATTTAATCCAGTGTGGTAGTTCACCATAGACTCCATTATTGTATTATTATTTTTCATTTTTTCAACAAAGTTGTGGTTGACTGTCGGGAGGCTTGCTGAAGTCAAGGCATATGTCACATCTTTGAGCCTTCTCCCAAACCATTTAAAATGTTGTCAAAGTGGTGTTTGGAATTTAGGAGAATGTTGATTTCAAGAAATCAATTATTCATGATTTCCCCCACCCTCCCAATACTTTAATGATATAAGCACTGAAAGAAATCAGTTGTTTGGTTTACAGAAAGTAAATGATTTCCTTTTTTTTTGAAAACTAAGATAACAAACTGAGATGGCAAATAAATCTCACAAATTTCTTCAGGTATTAGGGTTAGAGGAGACTGGGACCGACTGCTGAGTAGTGTTTACCATATTTGATGGCATAAAAGATGCACAGGCATATTAGGAGCATTCCAATGTCAGCAGCGCTTATTCATGAAAAGAAGTTTTAATGCATGTAATATAGATCCAACTTTGCTAGGGTGATTTTTTGAGATATTGTTTTGGAAAAAAGTGCATGTTATATGCCATCGAATATGATATGTCATAAATTTCATTCTGTTATGATGACGAATGTGTCAAAGATTAGTCAGGGATATATTGGGAGTTGTCTCCATTGATCTGCCTAAGTCAATTTCAGTAGGATTCCTGCAGATGGAGCTGTACTATAGAATCTTTGGCACCATTGTGGAGAATGCAGTTTTGGTCAATCAGTGAACTAATAAACAGTAGTGCTGTTTTTTTTTGTTTTTTTTTGGCAAATGTGTTTGGGCTGCGTTGAATATTTTCTGCAGCCCTTCGGTTATTGGTGGTGATGTGGAAATGAGATTTTTTTTTAGTTCAAGCAATGTTACTGTTGTTGAGTGAAGCTGCTGCTAGTATTTTAGTTAATCTCTTGATTTCCCCTAATGAGTGGGAGGGACTTTTCACTCTGGAGAAAGTCTTTTTTTTTTTTGTTTTGTTTTGTTTTCTTATTCATGAGTTGTGTTGAAGTGTGGTTTAAGCATATAATGGAAACTATCTCCTCAAACATTTTCAAGTCTCTCAACTATAAGAAGTATGAGTGAAAGACCAGTTAACAAGCAATAGGTCATATATAATTGCTCACCAGTTTGTTATAAGATACATTTCTAATAATAATAAAAAAGACTATGCAAGTTATATAATGATATTGTAATGATAGATGTAAGAACAGTATAAATCATAATAGACATTGTTCTTCAAATTAAGAGTTATATCTCCATCCTTAAAACTAAGCAAGAGCTAAACTACTAGATGAGTAAATGAGATCAAATTATAGGTTGATGCTGGAGGCTTAAAGTATCATCTCTCTCTCTCTCTCTCTCTCTCTCAAATCACTTTTCTTTGCACAATCAATATCTTATTTTTACTTTATCTTCTTTTATTTTATTGCAACAGGAATGTTCTGGAAGACAGATAAGTTAGAGCATTACTTTTTTTTATTGTCAACTCAATGTTTATATTCAATTATCAACCATTTGCATAAAAACAAAAATCAATATTGTAAACCATACTGTTATACATACATACATATATATTTATATCAACCATAAAGTTATATATGTATAAGTGTATATAAACCATAACATTTTATATATACATATACACGAACATATATACATACATAAAGGCATACATATGAAACATGTACAGCAACATATAA
>JAOPUL010003319.1:8290119-8302846 GCA_027564515.1 Octopus rubescens | reverse complement strand
TAGTAATGATCAATATATATATATATGTAGGTAGTAATGATCAATAAAAAACAACAGCAGTAGTCAAGAGGACACACATGTAGAGTGTATTTGGATTCATGCTCGGATGGGAAAAAAGAAGGAAAAAGAGTACATTTAACATTTCAGGCATAGCTCTTCGTCGGAAAGAGGAGAGAGAGAAATCCGATGAAAAGGAGACGGTTTAGGTAAAACACGTGTAGTTCACATGATGAAAAGGTGGCGTGTGAGAAATGGACAGTGGGCAAATTTTGCTGTTCAAAAGCAGAAGAGTTAGTGGTCAAGGCATGTAACTGTGTGTGCGCGAGCGTGTGTGTGTGATATTTGGCGACTGCTTGTTGTGTGCATGTGTGTGTGTATGTGCGTGTGTGTTTGTTCGACATTTCGCCAGAGTGTGTGTGTATGTATATGTATATGTATATATGTGTGTGTGTGTGTGTGTATATATATATATGAAATATACCTATCACATTTCTCTGCAACTGCCGCAGATTTTCCTATTGGAAGCCCAATCTCCCTATTACGAAACATAACATACACATCCTAAATTCATCGACCAATTAAACAATGAAATAAAAAATACTAAAACTGAATGACTAGTTAGACATGTAAAATTCTATAAAAGTAACTCCAGTAAACAATTTAAATTGGAATTCTTATCCTTTCTGACCCTACTTCTTAATCCCTTTGACTTATGTAACATTTGCAGGTTGTTCAAACCTTCACAAACTATTTCTACTCTGCTAAACCACCCCAGACTCTATGACTTTAAGTAACATGTTAAATAGCTTCCTTCAATAAAATATGCCACATACAGTTGCCTTTATGCTAAATACTACCAATACCACTACTACACAGTGGTGTTTGTAGTAGTACATATGGTTACTGATCGAATTACGGTTTACTCTTATGTCTTACACCAAATTATACTGTTATTATAGTAATATTGCATTACCAAATGACGACACTTTGACCTGAGGTGTGAAGGCTAGTCACATGAAATATGGGAAAAATTGAAATAAAACTTGAATATCTTTAATCCAAACAACATTTATGTATTTTGTGTTTGTATGTTGGTTATGCAGCTTACATCTTTAATGGAAATGTTAATCAATCTTCAAACTTAGAAACAAAACCTAAAGATTTGTTGTTGAAAATATTGTTATAAATCATTTAATTTATAGATTATGGTTTTTACTTCAATGTAATATTTGTTATCATAAACAGGACCATTAAAAGTATTGTAACTAAACTAAAGTAATATTATTTTTCTGAGCGTTAATATACAAGTCTCTTAAATTTATATTAGTAATGTCTTTAGAATTTACTATATCATTTTTTTTATTTCCCTATAAAATTCAAATTTTACCACTATTTCATCATTGAGCCAACAATAAATAAAATCAATGTTTTCAGTAAAGCCATTGATTTTCATTAATGACTTCTTGATATCATCTTTCCATTTCTGAAGTAATTTTTTTTTTTTCATATGTTTCAATATTTTCTAAGTTGTCTTCATATTTTGTTTTAAGTTTCAGAATACATATATGTATTTTATGATTTTTAATCTTTATGTTGGATAGTTTATTGATTTTAACAAATTTCAAATATATTTCTTGGCAAAAAAACCCTCTACTTCAAGGAAGGGTAACTGAACATATTTTTAGCTGATTATTTGTAATCAATGCATGATAGACAAGTACTTCAATTATAACCTTTACTTATTCCAAAATATTTCATTTTTATGAACAAAACAAAACAGCAATTATATTTGCTGCTTGTTTTGTTTCCAACACCATATACACAAAATCCCTCACATACACCCCTTCCCGCCACCTCCCGTTTCACCACTACATGCACACAGACACCAAATGCAGGAACTTCTCCAATCAGCAAAAAATTCTTTACATAGTAACACTCAAGGCAATGAGAGATCTTCTATGTGTTCACTTGAGCCAACAAGGGAACCAACCTCAACATGATTACTAAAGCTAATAAGGGAGCTACTACAAGGTCATTTGAATTACGAAAAATAACAGCCAAATCTTAGATAATAACAGTTTCAAATTGTGACACAGGGCCAGCAGTTTTTGAGGAGAGGGGTAAGTCGATTACATCAACCCCAGTATCTGACTGGTACTTATTTTATCGACCCCAAAAGGATGAAAAGCAAAGCTGACCTCAGTGGAATTTGAATTCAGAATGTACAGACAGATGAAATGTCGCTAAGCATTTTGTCTGGCATGCTAACAATTCTTCCAGCTCACCGCCTTACAAATATTAATAATAGGACACATTAGATGGTATATTGTTACATACCACTAGAGTAGACAATATAATCACGATTGGAATGATTTCCATTATGTCTGTTTATTCAGTTGACCTGTCACTCTAAATCAACAAGATTACTAGTCCTAGTATGTCGTTTATCCCCAGGACATCCTTAATTGAGTAGGACCATTATTAAGGGCATTCCAGCTGTGATCATCCCAATCTTTTAAGATTATCTTGAACTACATTATCAAATGTGTTTTTCACTTTTTGTAGGCAGGAGGATACTATTTTAAGGATTTTTCGTTGCTATTTTGAGCAGGTTAAGTGACCACACAGCAAGGCATCTTCATGAGTTCATTAGGATAGTAGATTTGATATGTGCTACAGTTATATTTTATGTTTATGTATGTAGTTTTTGTTCATGTAAGTACCAACAATAATAATGAAGAAAAAATGAATTATGATCACACAAGCATCAAAGACACAGTGTGAATATCCAAAAATGAAAATAATACTCTAAAAATCTCCTTCAAAAGCAACTGTCCAGAATTCAAGAGTTTTCAAAAGATGTATAGAGATGAAAATGGTTAACTGACAGCTGCATTCTAGACATGTTCAACTGACTAAAAATATCTATTTGAAGAATAAAAGAAGAATAACACTTCTGTTCCATTTCAGTAGTAGTCAGTTTAGCAAACACGGGATTTCATCAGTCGAACATGCTTTAGTTCCTAGAATAGCAATCAACTGTTAGCATTTTTCACATGTCAGTTTGAAAATACTTGTATACTGCAAGATCATGTTATATTTTAATATAAAAAACAATGGGAGGAAAAAAAGAGAAGGAAAATTATATAATTTGCAAATGTTATATCTGAGCTTTTTTATAAACTGCTTCCTGCAAGACTATTCAAAGCTTATAGTTTTAAGTGAGATAACATATTCATCTCGTGAGAACTTAACTAATGCTAAAATAGACTATGTTAAATTAAATTGTCCTCTCTATGCTGTGTGGGGACCAGCATACCAAGGAATAAACCCAACTTTTCCTCTGCGTGTCGTAAAAGGCAACTAAAACAGGGTTGAGGTAGGATTTGAACTCTGACCTCATAAACCCTTCACCAGACCCAAACAGACCCGTGAGTTGGAGGGTTGTTGCCTGAATGGTGCAAAGGTGTCATCTGCCAGGAAGTAGTATGGAATCAACAAATGGTGGATGCAATGACATGCTGTTACAGCACATACCCCCATACTACTACTACAGCTGCTGCATGCAAACCCATACAATTAGCAGATTATTATTGTTTAGATCCAAGTCAGTTGTCATTTAGATTCAAGGCAAACCTATGAATCAAAGGTATCCTAGCCTTCATCATCCCATTTTTTTGCATGCACAGTATACCTAGTAATCTATTATCTAATGTTCCTTCCTTTTCAGAAAGTCGAGAGAGATTTATTAGTTATTTCTTCCAAGATGAATGACTGCATAGAGGGTCATAATGTTGTGGTAAAGAAAAGTATGTGTAAAGAGTAGGGATGACTTTAGCTCTTATTTCTCTTTGTCCTCACCAATAGGGTTAAGGCTATGCAATATATGAGTAAGTACTGAAGTACAACAACTTGGATTGGCAACCTTTCTATAGTTAATGCAGAGAATAAAGCAGCTGTGGTTGTACACCTACAAAATACAATACTTTCAGATAAACTTACCTAAAAGTGAGTTAAAAGCAATATGACATAAAATAACAGCACCCACAGAGGTGTACAATAGAACATGAAAAATTTGCACCTAATAACTTAACAGAAAATTGATACAATGTTATAACGGTGAACTGTCAAAGAGAAAAGCTATAGGAAAATGATGCAGTATGTTATCCGTTCTAAAAGGTAGGTGGAATATATCGTAGGAATATACAGAATACAGATTTTATTGAAACAGATTTTATTCTGTAAAAAAAATAGTGAATATGAATACATTTTCTACTTGTTGCTGGTCATTGAGGGTGACAATTTAGTATTCCAGCTGGAAAGTGAAGAAGCTGGTTATTTTGACTAAGAACACAAGAGAAAGTAAAACAATGTTAATTGCTCATTGGCCAATGACATGTCATCTATTCAGTAAAATGGAGGCACAACTAAATCATGTTGTAACATAGTTTGCAATGAAAATTAAATATGTTTGTATCTAATGGAATGCCAAACATGAAACATTCACCTTAGCATAAGGTAATCCCAAGATGAACCAGATTAAATGTAAAATCTAGCTGAATGAAGAATCTAGGATTAATGTAGAATAAAAAATAATCCCATTAAAAATAGAAAAGGAGATAGAAAAGGAGAAGGGAATCTACTATGCCATAGCAAAAGTTACAAGGAATAACACTGACGCTGAGTATGAGAGGATTTGGAAAATGGAAAGCATAAGAAATAGTTACTAAGCAAAATGACAATTATTTAGAGAGATAAAAATGCAATTACATAAAGCAATATGTAAAGACAAGATCTTGAAAAAGATACAAGTAAACAAAGCTGTTGCCAATGATATGTTATATTTTGGAGAAATATTAGAAGTTATAAATAAAGCAAAACAAAATTAGTACAGAGGTAGGAGGGAAAAGAAAACTGAAAAAAAAAACTGGCTTTCTTTAATTGGGGGAAGGGGAGGGAGAGTAAGAGCTAAAAAACCAATATTTGCAGAGACTATAAAAATTCAGGCAAAAATGTAAAGATTGTATAGCTTTGTAAAACAGGAAACAAAACAAACAAGTAATTCCAAAATCTCAGAAAATGAAGAGCTATGAAAAGTAGATCAAACACCACCACCAAATCAAAATAATGAAAGATTCTATTTTAATGTCTGAATTTTCTTTTATCAGTTATGTGGAGAAGGGGCAACACCTGTGAACTTTGTATGCCTTTTGTTCAGCTTGAACTTTAGTAAATCTGCAACTGTAGAAAAAAAAAAAAAAAAACACATGTGCAGAAAGAAGTACACAAATCTTCATCTGCATAGAATTGTGTTTTTAGAAATGATAGAAAGTAGCTGACATTACTGAACCCTGGGGTATATAGAATGTGGGTCAGAGAGAGCCCCCATTAGCACATGCAGCAATGGTGTAGCTTAACGGAAAGCTTTTGAGTCAATGAGAGCTAGATGTAGAACATAGGCATGCAACTTAGAAGGTTCTTACACCAGATGTAATCAAAGATTTCACTGATAACAAGGGCAACAACATAGCTTTCATTGTAGCTCTCAAAAGTGAGGAACCACTGGAGGAGTGTAACTCAGGTCCTATAGAAGCCATACCACTGGTCATTGGTGGAGACTAAAGGTAATGAAGGAGGTGATTTTTAACAATTGTTTTGAGTACTTTTTAGACATTTGAAATGAATGTTACATATCAGATGTTGCAAGGTCAGGGAGGTTTTTCCTTTAGTATGGAATACACTGTAGGCTGTTTCCAAAAATTGAGAGAGAGAGAGAGAGAGAGAGAGAGATTCATGAGGATAGGAGTTAGCTTTTGAGTGTAGTGTTTAAGAGTGAAGGAAGAATGCCATTAGAAACATTCAGCTTGTACTGATCAGAAGACTTTTTCAATTAGTGACTGTGTAAATGGAGGTGGAAAAGGGAATACGTTTCATCCAATTATTGCTTCTATTAGGCAATAATTGGATGATCTAATGGCTACAGAAACAGTAATGCCACTGGGTAAAGGTTGGGTTTGAAAATGAGGAACAAATCAAGGATGTTCAATATATCTAATAAGAAAAGAGGTAGGTGTGGTGCAGACCATCATGGGTGATAAATGATTCAGCCTCTTAAATAACAGCATTAGGATGAGAAGGATGGTGCAAGAGACAGGAGGGGTCATGTACATTGAAGCTCATAAATATAATTTCAGAGAGAATGTGAATTAAGACAAGATAGATGCCTTCAATACAATAAATGAGATAATAAATGAAACAAATAAATAGATGTTAGTGATTGGAGGAGTTTCAGAAGTAAAAGAGACAATAAAGGAACTTAGAGAAATAGAGAAAAGAGACTTTGAGCCACAACAACTGGAAGTCATTGTTACCAAAATACAGGTGAATTGTAGGAAGGGTGGATTCTATGTACACAAAGACATCACCTTTCAGAAGATGTGAGATTTGTCTCTGAAAGGAAAAGGATGTATTTTTTACATTGAAATTTTCAGTCCTTTTTAATTTTTAAAACAGTTTCCTGGAATGTCAAGTACACTAATTCTTGCTAAAGTAATCAACCACTAGCTCAGGAACAGCTATGGCTAAAAACATTTCAGATATCAGAATAATTAGTTTTTAATAATTTGCTATAGCCAATCCACTAGATATACATTCCTGCTGAAACTCAGCTAGGAAAAAATATAACCATATGTTAGTTGTTCTTTGATTCCTATTATCAAATAGTGTTGCTAATTTCCTTGTCTGTTTCCTTTAGACTTGAATTGCTAACAACACAAGTAACCCAATCATATTACAAAATAAGGAAAAACATTGAAACGAGTGAATAGCTTATTTAAGAAGAATAGAAATTGCAATATTACATTTGTTTATACAGAAAATAAAATAGTATGTTTGCTCTGTGATTCCTTAATTGCAATAGTGAAGAATAACAATGCACATCAGCGTTATATAACTCATAATAACTCCGAATTATGTAAAACTGGAAGAAAATTCTTGAGTCTACACTTGAGGAAATATAAGATGCATAGCAACACAAACTGTTAATATTTTAAATGTAGGAAACAGAAACTAATATTACTGAATTAAGTTACGTTCCGAGTTCAAATGCAGCCGGGGTCGACTTTGCCTTTCATCTTTCCAGGGTTGATAAAGTGAGTACCAGTTACAAACTAGGGTTGATAAAATCGACTACTCCCCTCCCCAAAAATTCCAGGCCTTCGTGCCCAGTATAGAATGGAATATTACTGAATTAAGTTATAACAAATCATAGATACAAATAAGAAATGGTAAGCCTTTAGTAACATGGAAGTTATAATAAAAGAATATGGCATTGAAATGGTAGCATATTCAGATTCAGTTACCTCTTTTAAAACAGATTATAAATTGCTTTCAAGTTTTGGCACAAGGCCAGCAATTTCGGGGGAGGGGGCAAGTCAATTACATCGACCCCAGTGCTCAACTGGTACTTATTCTATCAACCTCGAAAGGATGAAAGGCAAAGTTGACCTCAACAGAATTTGAACTCAGAACGTAAAGACAGATGAAATGTTACTAACCACTTTGCCTAGCATGCAAGCTGACTCTGCCAGCTTGCTGCCTTAAAAAAAAAACATTATAAATTATCTCTGTTATGTTTGCTCGGGAAGCGAGTTGTAGGAGACAAAATAAGATTTTCAATTGTCTCGTTTGTTTCGGGAAGCGAGTTGTACGAGGCGAAATACGATTCTCAATTGTCTCTGCTATGTTTGTATGGGAAGTGAGCTGTACGAGGCAAAATATGATTCTCAATTGTCTCTGCTATGTTGTACGGGAAGCAAGCGAGTTTCCCGTTCTATGTTGTGCGAGGTAAAGTACGATTCTCAATTGTCTCTGCTATGCTGTACGGGAAGTGAGTTCCCACTGAAATGTTATACGGAAGCGGATGTACGGTAGGTGACGTCCCACTGCTATACAGTGGCTGTATGGGAAGCGGCATCCCACTATATTGTACGGGAAGCGAGCGTCGAAAGTCTGGTGCCGGTGGCACATTAAAAGCACCCAGCACACACTGTAATGTGGTTAGGAAGGGCATCTAGCCATAGAAACCAAGCCAAACCAGACTGGAACATGGTGTTAGCCCACTGGCTTGCCAGCTCCGGTCAAACTGTCCAACCCATGCTAGCACGGAGAACGGACATTAAAGGAGATGATGATGATGATGATGATGAAACAACATGAATATATACTTGATTTAACAAAAAAACTTCATTACAATAACATATTCTAATAACATTATAACTTAATTTTAACCTAGAAGTAGACCTTTCCCATTAATGCTAAATTCATCAGAAGTAAACCATGTGTTCAACATGGTCTGGTTGCCTTTCTAGAATTATCCACAAAAACTGGCAGCAAAGGCCATAGCGAGATGAACATAAAGAATGATCTATTCTAACTCATTCCAATAGATAGCACAATATGAAATGGCAGTCAGAAATCCTTACCTACACCCATGAAGAGTATATGAAAATAGGCTTGTGAAACTTGTTCATAGCAAAAACACCAACCAGAGCTATACAAAGAACTTTTTTGTAAGGCAGAACTACCATGGAAGTATTTTAATTGCATGTAAGAAATTCCTCTCTCTTTTCTCTACAGCTAAAGAGTTAACGATTTAGGATGGAAAGAAGAAAAAATATGTTTTAGACTGAACTATTTCCTCTCTTCTCTCTTTATTAAGTAACTTCATAGAATGTTGAATTTAGCTTAATTAATTTGTGTCTCTAGTTATGCCGTGCTAAAGATTCCAAAGGAGGATGAAGTAGTATTATATAGAGCTACAAACAACTAAAAACTTTAAGAACTGTATTTTATGTAAGAGAAAAAAAAATTAAAAATTAAATGTGCATGTTCTCAACTTTATTTTAACCTAAAAGTGATTCTTTCCCCTTAATGGTAAATTCACCAGAAGCAAAACATGTTTATTATGATAGTATTATATTTAAGACCGGATTTAAACTATGGGGTGTCCAGGGCATAGTTCGGGGGCCCCATATACACAAGAATTAAAATCTTGGAAAATTATTGGTGTTGGTAAAGTGGAGAAATCTATGGTTATTTATCATAAAAGAGAAACCATTACATTTTTTAAGACATCAAGATATGTTTGTATATCGAAAGAGAGCCTCTTCATGCAAGCTTGCTGGGAGGTGGGCCATTGATGTATTGAGTGCTCCATATGCTTCATAGCAGACCCCCCCCCCTGATATCGAGGGTGGCCCAGGGAAATCGCCCCCTTCACCCCCTTATAAATGCAGCCTTGATTTATATTTTATTATTATAAGATATTATTTGATAGAATTGATAAAAAACATTTTTCATTTGTTTTATAATAGTGGATGTGCATTTCCATAAGAGTTACATGTTTTGAGCACTCTTGTTGCATGGACAAGTGGAACTGATATGGCTATATCTTCACTATGAGATGAACTTCAATTCTTGTAATTTACTAAGTATGCACAAATGGTGCACTTTCTCTGGAAAGAGTAATATCAAGTATTTGTTGCACTACTGCAACAAGAATTGTCAAATATAAATATTAATTTCTTTCCATTGTTTTTTGGCATCAACAGAATTACTGAATCAAATTTGCAGCATGAATGGAACCAAATATCAAATTCTTAAAAAAAAGTCATGAATTGATTTATTGTTTAATTTCCACTTCTTTTTACTTCATTGTTTTCTCTTCAAACAAATAAGTGAGTCTTTAATTGTTTAAAGATCTCATATAATCACAAAATTATTATTTTGTAGAGCTCATAAAATAACTGGTTTTAATTAAAATTAGTCATTATGTCTTCAAAAGTATAACATGCTGACATGTATGCCAAATTATCAATGTGTGGCTTAATTGAATCTGATTAAATAACATTGGATGATTCAATGTAAAAAATGGAGAACTAGAGAGTTTATATATGCAATAATAAAGAACACTGACAAAATCATAGAGAAAAGCATTACAATCAAAAGTAAAAAGAAAATAGTGAACAGAAGACATAACAGAACATTTGGGTCTTGGTTGAAAAGGTAAAGGTGTAGAAACGAGATTAGAAGAAACCTTGTTAATACAAAAATAGAGAAAGATTATTTATATATTTAAGCATACAAATATAATTAATTTAAACTAAAAGAAAATAATTTATTTAGTACATACTTCTTTATTCAATAAATAAAGTTTTATATTTAGACATTTAGTTTTTATATTTTTAAATCTAATTCTATTATTTTCACAGTATATCCAGCTTCATTTCATGACATTTGAAAACTACTGCACTTGGTTAGCAAGAAGCTTCGATTCAAAGTTGATAAAAGCTAGGATTATCACTAACTAGAGCTGTTAATGAAGATGACAATTATAAGATCCTACAAAATTTCTCTGAAAAAAACCTCCAAAAAACAAACTTTCCATGTAATAGAAGTCCAGAGACTAGACATGAAAATAACTCTGTTCTTGATCTTTGTTTTAGTTTCAATCCATCTTTGGGTTTCTGTAGCATTTCAGTAAAAGACTGCTAGAACCTTGCTCAACCTTTCTTCATTTCTAGAGAAAGAATTCTGTTAGTGGGGCTTATGACCCTATGCACAATGCAACAAAACCAATTCAGAGAGAAAGAGAGAGAGAGAGAGAGAAGATTCAATTCTAGTACTGACCCAAAAACCTGTATAGCAAAGTTGATTTCAGTGGGATTTGAACTCAGAGAGCCAAAACAAAAACTGCAGGGCATTCTATCCTAGGCTCAAACAAATCTACTAATTCACCACCTTAACTACACTTTACTGATTAATAGGATCATGTACAGCATATTGGGCAAGTGCCTTCTACTATAGACCCAGGACAGTTAATGTGTCATGAGTGAATTTAGTAGTTGGAAACTGAAAGAAGCTCATCGTGTGTGTGTCCGTTTGACACCTCACTACCACTTGACAACTACTGTTGGTTTGTTTACATCCCCATAACTTAGTGGTTTGGCAAAAGAGACTAATAGAATAAATATTAAACTTAAATAAATACTGGAGTCCATTTGTCTGACAAAAACCCTTCAAGGCATGGCTGCAGTCCAATGACTGAAACAAGTTAAAAATAAAATAAAATAAAATGATCACAGATTTTTCCAGAACCATAATGATAACCAAGTTGGAAAGAAATAAACAATAAAGATTGAAAAGTATCAGGATTTGACCAGAAAACAGAAAACTCTGCGATAAACAAGTAAAAGATATCCTAATTGTTATAAGAGAAGTAATATACAAGGGAATCAATACTGAGTCTTAGGTAATCATCATCATTATTTAACGTCCGTTTTCCATGCTGGCATGGGTTGGATGGGTTGACAGGGACTGGTCAGCCGGAGAGCTGTCCAGACTTCAATTGTCTGTTTTTGGCATGGTTTCTATGGCTAGATGCCCTTCCTAATGCCAATCACTTTTCAGAGTGTGCTGGGTACTTTTTATGTGCTATTGGCACAGGTGCTCTTACGTGGCACTGGCACAAGTGCATCCAATGTGACACTGGTACGAGTGCATTACGTGTGGCACCAGCACGAGTGCATTTTATATGGCACCCGCACAAGTGGAGCATGCCATAAAGTACATGTCTATAACTGTTTGAGAAACTGTCATCTTCCATTCTTCTCCTTCACAAAGAACTGAAGGGAGTTGTTGTTACCATCAAAGCCCAATGCAGGAATTGTTTTATATAATCAATAAGGACCTTTGATATCATCATCAGCATTATCATCATCATCAGTTTAACGTCCACTTTTCCATGCTCAGACAGGTTGGACAGAATTTTAAGGTGGATTTTTGAAAGTTGGATGTCTGTCCTATCTCCAACACTCACCTGTTTCCAGGTAAAGCAATATTTCCCCCATAACCAATGACCAGACATGTGTTCACGGAAGATTGGAAACAAAAGATACTGCTTGCATGACAATGACACTCATTTGCAGCTATCATGCAAAGAGAGAGAGTAACACATATATAACACATATATTATATATATATATACATGGAGGGCTTCTTTCAGTTTCCATCAACCAAATCCACTCACAAGGCTCTGGTCAGCCTAACGCTATAGTAAAAGACACTTGCCCAAGGTGCCACACAGTGGGACTGAACCTGAAATGATGTGGCTGAGGAACAAACTTCTTACCAGTCATACTTGGTCTCAAATTTGTAATAACTAAAATCAGAGTTTAGTTGATTTTCAGATGCCAGCATATTTTTGGTATTTATTTTATCAATCATTGGGGAGCAAAAGGTGAAATTCAGAACATAATGAGATAGAACTAAATACTGTTAGGTATTCATTCCAGCATTCCTGTCTTTGCCCTACTCCAAACAATAAATTTAAAAAGTTATATCCTACAATGAACTAATGGAATAATATCTGCACAAAGCTATAATAATATTATTTCTATAATATAACAATTTTCTTATTATTAATGCACCTAATGTGGAATGAAAAGATATAAGCTTCAATTTCACAATCATTCCAAATATGATGGTAGAACTTAGAATATATATCCAACTCCTTGTAGTGACAGATATGAATGACACTTTTCCAATATTTTTCTGAGAGAAAATTCCTCGTGAAATTTTAATGTTATTAATTATTTGACCAAACTAGACAATCAGCTTGTCAGTCAGGCAATGCAAAAAGAGAAGAAAAATGGGGAGGACAGGGGGG
>JAOPUL010003319.1:8184822-8196935 GCA_027564515.1 Octopus rubescens | reverse complement strand
GATGCCACGCAGTGGGATTGAACCCAGAACCATGTGGTTGGGAAGCAAGCTTCTTACCACACAGCCACGCCGCACAACTTTTTACCAATTTCTTTCTTTAACAGTATAATTTCAGCTTCTGTATTTTCTATCTCTTTGATTGCTGTACATGTTTGCCATTCAATCAATTTCCTCCAGAATTATACACAACATAGATGATGATATATGTATGTATACATATAAAGATAGATAGATAGACATATCTTTATTTCTATCTAAACACACACACATGCACATAGTGTGTGTATATATGTATGTATGTATGTATGTTTAGACATATACAGACATAAATCTATACATACACATAATGTAAATAAATAATTTTTATCCATGATTTAATATATTTTAAAAACTCCTTTTGTTAACGTTACATCTCTTTCTTAATATTTTGTTCTTTTTTTTTAGGTCACACTGAGTGCATTGAAGACATGTTAGGGGCTGGGCTGGATTTAAATGTTTTTGACAATCAATATCGAACACCTTTATGGTACGCTATAAACAGTGGACGATTTGAAGCTGTTGAATCATTATTGAAGTATACAAGCCATGTTGCTTCTTACAATTGTCCCGCTCAAGCTCCAGAAACATCTTGCCCTGTAAAGCTTGCATTTTTAAAAGGAGCCAAAAAAATCATTAAACAGTTTATACTGATTGGTTTTGATAAAGATCACATTCGATATTATATACAGAATTTTGATGATGTCACTACTGACTGGACTGCTGCAGACAAAAATGATTGGTTTTCTTTTATTCATCAACCATTAACACTTCTGCAAATTAGCAGAATATGGATACGCCATTATCTGGGAAGATTATTTTACCTCAATGTTTCACAACTCCCTTTGCCGAAATCTTTTCAAGATTTCTTGCTTTTCTCTGACTGTAAAAATATTTGAAGTCTGTTTTAATTTAATTTTGTGGTAATCACATTCATGTTTTCTTCTATGTAACATGTTTTAAATAAATTATTTTTTATGCAGCTTTCATATCATTGCAATTTTTTTTCTTTTCTTTTTGTTGATACAAAAAGAACAAACACACACACACATTAAGCAATCTTTGCAGTCAAAATACACATCATGATATATTTTCTGTGATATGCTTCATACATGCATCAGAATTAAGGCCACTAAGATGGAACACAATCTAGGTAAATATTTATCAATCTCAGTGTAGAAAATAAAAATAATGACATGACATAGATATATTAAAAAATATACATTATACTTTTTTATATTTAAGGACATTGACAAAGGTATACACTATACTCAATCTCATTTGTCTTCTTGAAACCTTGTCTTTATATAAGAAATCAATATTTTTGATGTTTGTTTTGCTACAGAATAATGCCAATCACTTTACAGAGTGTATTTTTCATGGCACTGGCACTAGTGAGGTCAGCAAGTAACTTACAAGACAAGCCCCTTCAACTGAGTGGAGGATATAGTAGAGAGTGAGGTGGCTTTACAGCAGTTGTTGAGAGACTAAAGTATGATAGAGGGACAGGTAGAAGTGTCTTGCTGTAGAGGAGATACATGGCTACCCAAAGTGGTAAGAGAGACAAAGATAGTGGTGACAAAATGTCAGGGCATAGCCTCAAGGTATGAGAAGATAAATATAGGAGAATAAGGACAAAGGACTGGGAATGGTAGGTGGATAAGTTCGCAAGAGAGTGACAAATGGTTAAAGATGGAGACAGAGGTGAATGGTGAACAAGTCGGGTGTGTGATTGATGGTGAATATCAGGTTGGAGGGAAGGTGAAAGAAATAGGAGTGGATCATGGAGGAGATAGCAGTACAAAAGAAGGTGGTGTGTGGAGCAGCTGTATAATAAAACAGTAGGTAAATGAAAAGCCAGGAAATGATGTGAAGTGTGGACGGAAAGAGGGATGTACAATAATAGAGTTGGAGGTCAGAGGTATGTAGGGATGAATATGGTGAGTGACAAAAAAAGGGGTGGATTTCATAGATGGCAGAATATGAGAGGGTGCATATCCATAATTTAAGGTTAAATATGCTTTCCAGTCTTTTTCTATGCCAACAAATATGGGGTGTTCTGGTTAAATCTAACACTATTTTCATTTCCTTCTTTCATGAAAAGCTTGATGTATTAGTGGACAGTTAGAGAGCATAAAGTTATTGTTGAGAAAACGTTAGCTGACATGGAAGACTGGAAGCCATCTGAATATTGGAAAAGACTTTGTACCATGATTTGTGCCAGGTACCAAAATACCAACATCATGACTGCCGCTCAATGAACACTGTAAAGACTATTTGACAAGACATGGACAGCTGCAGTGGAGACTAAAGTTCTGGCCAGCATGACGGGACATGCCAGGTATTCTGACTGCATCTGTACACCAGAATTCATTCAACAACTGATGAACAGGGCCTTAGGCTCAATTCAGACAGCTATGTAAAGCTGCTGGAGACTGTGATCAATCCCTGGCTGGAGAGGGTTTCTGCTGGAAGGCCATATGTGTGGCAGCAGGATTTGGCTCTTTGCCATACCTCCAGAAAGAGTCAGAAGTGGTTGTTGGACACTTTCTATGACTTCACCAGCCCCAACTTTCCCCAATTGTACTCCCATGGATTACTATGCGAGTGGCACAGTTGAGAAAGACACCCACTGCTCTGCCTGCAACATCAAGGCTGAGCTGGTGACCAAGATCAAAGAAGAATTTGAAGACCTTCCTAGAAATACAGTGAGGAACGTGTGCATCAGGTTCCAGAGCCATCTTGAGACCATGGTAGAAGCTGGGGGTGGCTACTTTGAGTAGACCCATAGTCTAATTGATATTTTTTTGATTTTTTTAAAGTACTTTTAATTTTGAATGGGATGTTGTGTTTTCTTTTCCTTTTACACAAACTGTCAAATTTAGCCCAAACACACTGTAATACATAAATCTCTGTATATTTAGCAATTTGTTTGTTGATTACTTTGGCAAGTTATGGTGACCTTGCAGAAGAATGAAACTTTTTCATCAGTAAATATAGGAATACTTGCTGATGATGAAGTATTAGTCATCAAGAAATATTTTTCTTTCACTACATATTTCACCCTAGTTTTAGCTTTTTCATGTTATAATTATGAGAAAGATGAATACCACTTGACTAGCAGAGTAAATAGATGATCATATGCTATGAAAACAAAACAAACAAAAAAGAGTGGGGGGGGGGGCGACTCTCTTTGCATTAAAGATTGAGTATATTCTACACAGACATGGCATTGTAAGTTTCTAAGTACTTTTAATTTTTTTTTAAGCTTTAATATTCTAGGTAGTGGGGAGGGTAAGTGGGGCAAAATAAGTAATTCTTGATTTTTCATCTTTCTACTTGTTTGAAATTATTACACTGCAAGTATTGCATTATCTTTGGAAGTAAAAATTGGTCAGCATTTTTGTTGCTGTTGAGTTTGAAACATAGTCAGGTGACAGGTACTTTTGTTTTTCAAGAAATTTGTCCCCAACTTTGACCTGATTGCAATTGAGGTTGCTAATAAAATATCTGGATAACTTTTGGTGTTTAACAATCAAAATTCTTATCTCTGTTGGATTCCAAGTCAATTTTTCCAACCCTAATATCTAACTTGATAAATTTAAAAAAAAATGATGTTTAAAGTGGGGCAAAATGAGTAAGGATTAATTTCAATAATTTCTTTTCTTTAATGGCATAATTGAATATAATAGGAAAAGAGCCATTCCAGAAGATTGTGAAGAAACTATAGAGAATATTTTTTGTTGAGTTTTTAGATTTAGTCAAGTTTCATTAATTTCATATGTGCCATTTTTCCCCAATCCTCTTATTTGACTTAGATATTTTAAATTTTTGATCTTTCTGATGGCTAAATATGGATATTGATGTGTATGAGTCTTTTCTCAAATGTAATTCTGGAGAACTGAAGAGGCAAATTTACTTTATTTTGTCTTACTCATTTTGCCCCATCTAAATTTGTCTCAAAGAGAATAGAGATAATTTTCAGAAAAAGTGTTCTGAATATGTTTATACTGTTTTTAATGCACTTAGAGAAGGTCATTTGTTTAGCTGATATAATTTTTGTAAGATAGTAAACATTTTTAAAAGATATGTCAAAGATGCAGTAAATATTACTCATTCTGCCCCAAATCCTTTATTTTATTCTTATTTAATCTAATGACAAAAGAAAAAGCTTTTATGTTCTCTGCCTATACATTAGCTACTACTACTTCCAACGAACTTTTAAGAACTGACTACCAGAGAAAACAATTATATATTTAGCCATTATCAGCATTTTATCTCACTAGCAGAACAAATCATTGATTTTTGTATTTCAGTCTGCACTCTTGTCAACCCACATTATAGACTCAGGTGTTCCCCAAGATACCAGGGCTTTTGCACAATATTTCTTCTGTACATTAATAATGTACTTATTGTACTTCCAAACCATTGCTACATAGATGCCCTTTGCAAAAAATATGTCCCTTACAAATTCACCTTTTTTTTTTTTTTTTTATCTGTCCTCAACATTTCCTTTTTTCTCTCCTGACAGGTTAGCTTTCAGCAAGTGTTATCACCTCTTTAACATCCCAATAATTAGCACAAGAATTGTTTTGCTCCAAAAAGCAATCCAGTGTTGCTCAACAGAGTATTTCTCATGCTAAAACAATCATAGACAGAAGTAATAAAGGTTAACATAGATGCAACACCAGAAATTTCAGAGAGTTAGTCAATTACATTGACTCCAGGACATGACTGGTACTCTATTTTATCAATCCCAGAAGGATGAAAAGCAAAGTTAACATTGGTGGAATTTGAACTCAGAATGCTTACAATTGTATCCAATTATATTTTATTACAGAACAAAATCAATTGACTACTTAACAAAAAGTAGGCTCAATTATAATTGAAATTACCAAACAACAATTTAGATTACATCTGAAGTAGGATCAACATAGTTATCATCTGTATGTTGACTTTTTCTATGCAGACATAGGTTACACAACACATCTTGAGGCAGTATATTAAGATTAGATGCCCTTCATACCAAGTAAAGTATTTTATCTCATGTCTTCATATACAGAATTGCTACGGTTGGATGGTTTGTTTATCAGAGACATAAGCATCACCACTGCCAAAGCAATGTCAGTGCGAAGGCATGACACAAACACATGTATCATCTCCTCTTTTAACATCATCTTCCAAACTAACATGGATATCATCATCATCATTTAACATCCGTTTTCCATGCTGGCATGGTTTAGACGGTTCGACCGGAGCTGGCAAGCTGTACCAGGTTCCAGTCTGATTTAACTTGGTTTCTACAGCTGGATGCCCTTCCTAACGCCAACAACTTTACAGTGTGTGCTGGGTGCTTTAACATGCCACCAGCACTGGACTCTCGGCACTAGTGCTTTTTACATGGCACCAGCACAGTACTCCAGGTACTTTGACTCGACGCGGCCACTTCTTAGCAACAGGAACTCTCGACACGGCCGCTTCTTAGCAACAGGAACTCTCGACACGATATATCCTCTTCTGCCTTCCTTCTGTGTATTTATCTTCAACCACTTCTCAACAAGCCTTGTTCTTCATCTCTATTCATCTTGTTCCTTCAGAGTCCACCTTGACATTTCACCACCACTATTTTATCTCTTTCCAGCTACATGCTGGTTACTCACACTCACTCTTCAGTATGTGTGTGTGTGTGTGTACACAGGAGTTGGACAAAATAATGGAAACCACTTTTTATTCTATAGGCAATATAAATTCAAAACTGTTCTAATCTGTATATATGTATTCATATTATATTCTGCTCTTCATGAAATACCCTGTATTTTTTTAGCAGATATTTATATCTAAATGAGTTAAAATGCATGACATTTGATTTCCAAAGAGGACAGTTTGTTGGAGCATGGATGGATGGAGCTTCAGTCATTAAAACTGTAAAATTATTTAATCTTTTGAGAAGTACAGTCTCTAAATTAATGTTGGCATTTCACCATGGTAAAACCAGCCCTGGCAAGCATAATTCTAGGCATAAGGCAAAGTTCATAAAGAGGAACCACAGAATAATGAAACAGTGCATCTAAAAACAATTGAATGACGGCAGAAAAAATGACAGCAGAGCTCAACCATCGCCTTGCCAACCCTGTGTCAACCAAAATCGTTTGTCATGAGCTCCATAAAGTTGGCTACTAAGGGAGGGCTGCAAATTGCAAAACCTCTCCTGTTGCTATCAACATTGATAAGCAGAAAGAAATGGTGTTTAAACTATCAGAAGGGGTCAATGACTCAATGGGACTATGTCATCTTCTCTGATGAATCATCATTCCCCCTTCTTCCTACTTTGAGGTGAGTTTATGTCTGGAGACAGCCCAAGGAAGCTTTCAACTCTGTCTATTTAGCACCTACTGTGAAGCAAGGAAGATAGTTCTATGATGATTTGGGTAACCATATCATGAAATTCTTCTGGCCCTTTAGTTGTTCCACATGCCAGAATTAATGCCAAGGATTATCTGAATATTTTGGATGATCATGTCTATCCTATGATACAAACATTGTTTCCTGATGGTAGTATAATCTTTCAAGAAAATAAGGCCAATTCACACAGCTACTGTTATTTAAATTGGTACAAAGAGCACAAAAGTAAAGTACACCACTTGGATTGCCACCCACTATCACAGAATCTCAGTATAATTGAACACTTATGGCACATTATGGAGCAGCAAATGAGAATCCAGTTCCCTCCACCATTGTTGCTGAAAGAACAGAAGCAGGTTTCACTTGAAGAATGGCTCAAAATTCCCCTAATAACTGTTCAAAACCTGTATACAAGTCAATTCCCCAATGTATAAAAGTTGTGATTGATGCCAAAGGTGAACAATTCTGTTTCAAATAATAAAGCTTTCATTTAACAAGGTTTTACCATTGTTCTGTCTAACCCTTGTACATATAAGTATATATATATATGTGTGTGTGTGTATATATATATATATGTGTGTGTGTGTATATATATATATACACACACACACACAGAGGTAAGTGGACAAACAAAAGAAAGAGGCGCACAACACATTTAGTAGGAGTTACATATATTATTTAAAACAGTTTGATTCGGTTGAATCAAACTGTTTTCAATAGTGTGTATATATATATATACACACACACACAAACATGCATATACATACACAGAATAGAAGTGCTAGGCAGCGATGCGTATATATACAAACTTGTTATCAGTTCAAATATGCTTGGGGAATATTTGAACCTGTAAGAAAACCATTCACTGTATTTTGTCATGGAAAGATTTCTCACTGTAAACAATTGCATGCATCCATCAGTCTGGTTAGAGGGTGCTGCAAACTGACTTGGTGTGATTACACCTATTTGTCTACTGCGAGAAATTCTCTGTGACAAAATACTGTGAATGACTGTCTTAAGGCTTTGAATAAGCCCTAAGCATATTTGAACTGGTAACAAGTGTGTGTGTGTGTGTGTGTATATATATACAGGTGTGTGGGTGTATATGTATGTATATATACACATTATATGTATATATAATTTTCATTTAACACCCATGTTCCATACAGTATATATGTATGCAGTTACCCAACCAGTTTTCATAAACCAGGAAAATAACAATCACTTGTATTGAGTGGGTATATTATTTATACAATATTATAAACTTAGTCTCATAACAACCAATTCTTGTTACCAAACACTTTCTTGTGGAAGAAGCTTCCAAGAGCGGAAAGGTAAATTAACAATCAACAGACATGGCTAAAGAGAAGAATATGGTTTTGTTTAATTATTACTGGAGGCCTGAAGCCACTGTATCCAGTTTATGGGTCTCAGAGATGTAAAAACCCTAGAATAAAACTCGTGGATGAAAAGAGAATAGTAAAAAATTCAGTAAAATAGTGCAAGATTAGCTCTTCAGCCCATCGCAGTTATGTCCCTTACATTGGTTTCATTTAATTGTTGTTCTGCACGTTAGCATTTAGATGGCAATTGTTCAACCCACTTTTCTTTTGTGTATACACTTTGGGGATGAAGAGAGGGTAAGGATGAGGTGCAGTGGGTGTGGGAGAAGGGAGAGAGAGACAGATAAAGTTTTTTTTAAAGCAAATATGCAGTTGCATAAATGTACAGGTGTGTAAAAGTGCTGTGTGGGAGAAATATAACTATTTGTAGTGAGAAGACAGCTAATGGGGGAAGAGCCAACCCTTACTGTTACAACTGAACCAACCTGTTGGTTAAGATATATTTCTGTTTGTGAGAAGGGGAAAATACTCTACTTTTAGAGTTCAGTTAGACCTCTCAGTAGTGAGAATTCAGAGCCAGTGTCAACAATCACAACTCTTTTAAAATCTGGGAGAGATGTAATATCATAACATTGGTGAGACACAAATGATTATTGACAGAAACTGTTGCACAATATAACATCATATGGTAGTTACCAGATAAATGCAGATCTTACCTCAGCATCAGTATGAAATGTAGACTTTCTTCAGAGAAAATGCTATCGTTGAAACTGGATTGACAAAGAGAACACTTTTACAGCCAAGGTAATTTGTATCTACTCTTTATATATATACATTTTGCTGGAGATAAGGTAGGCCAACTGCTGTGCTAATGATGTCTGTTGAGGCAGAAACATCTCCATAGCTCTTCTCTAATGTCCAGATACTCAGACTGTTTTTTTTTTCTTAATGGCATGTCAATTTTGGAGGATACCTGAGGTTATCTCCCCTTCTCACTCAGCATGATCCCAGTAGCTACCAAACAATTGTTACATCTTCTCCAGAAACAGATAATTCAATAACTCAAGAATTTTTATCTTGTATGTTATTTAATATACTATTTAATATCCTATTCATTTTTGTTGGTCAAATACATGCACAGTTATCTCTCTTAAGCTTATTTTCATATCATTTATGCAAATTACACACACATGCTGGGCTTCTTTCAGTTTCTGTCTACCAAATCCACTCACAAAGCTTTCATTGGTCCAGGAATATAGTAGAAGACACTTGCCTTGAAACCTCTGAACCTGAAAACATGTGGTTGGGAAGCAAGCTTCTTATCCACACAGCCACTCATGCGCCTGCACCTCTATAAACAAGAATATTTATTTTATGCTTTCACAGGCTTCGAGTTAACAAAACTAAATACTTAAATATCAAAAGAAAAATCTAGAACAAACTTTAAATTATTTTGTTACATAAAACTTTATTTAACACCCGATTTCATGAAAAATTAATGTACCATGACAACCTTGTTTCCTTCGCTGCAGTTTCTCCTCTATGGAATTCCCTTGTTAAATAAGTATTACTTAGAGTCAAAATATATATATATGTATGTATATGTATAGATTTAGTATTATAATACTTAGCATTGTTGTATTAGATATTATATACATGGAAGAATGCAGAAAGGTTGAGATAACAGATTGTCAGAATTAAGAACTCCTCTTAAATTGTAAACTAATTTTATGCAAACAAATTTATGATGTAAAGTTTACAATTTAGTTTTCCTAGATCTCCAACATTACTATTGGATCTTAAAAACCAGCAGTTAGGATTTATGAAAATAACAAAAATGGAAGAAAAAAAACCATTAACATAAAGGGCTTATAACTAACCAATAGGCAATACACTAATAAACATAAAAACCACTACAAAACATCAAAATATCAAACAATTTTTCTTTTGTTTCCTTTCTTTTCTTTCGTATAAATTCTTTCTTACCTGGATACCAAAAACCTGATTTGAGTAATCTAAAGGAGTGATATGGAATTTCAAAGTTTTAATGAGAAAAATAAAAATAGCTATAATTAAGAAATGAAAAGAAAGATGATTACCCATTTATAGTAGAACTAGTGAGTGCTTCACTGTTTTTTTCTTCTTCAGAAAATATTTTCTGGTGAGTTAATAAGAAAGATCATCTAAATGAAATGAATGATCCCATTTGTCCTAAATTCCTTGATGTTTTAATTGCTTCTATTGTTTATCAGAGACTATATAAAAATAATACTGCTCTACTTGGCTGCTTGTCAGTCAGTTATCTATATGTTTCTAAAAAGGGAAGGCTTTATTAAGCAATGTGTTAATGTCAAATAAAAAAGGAAAATGTTTCCAATAAAGAAACAATATTCACACCTCATCCTTTGGTGCACTTTATGGAGATTGGCAAAATTGAAAATACAAAAAAAAAAAGATGACTGCAATCTCAAAGTTTCCTTCCATTCAATGCATAATCTGTGTTTGCTTACATGTAAGACTTGACAGAAATGGCTGCTGAACAAGTGACAGTTCAAAATACAAATAATCAGCATTTAGTCCACTTTGACTACACTATAGATCTTAGAAACAAACCAAAAGCAGGAGAAAAAGCCAATGGTACCTGCAAAAAATAAAAATAATAATCAAGTTATACATACAAAACTGACATATTTTCAAATAACAATAAGACATTTTTTTATAATGGGCAGTTGTGTTTGTCACACGTCAACATAATAAAGACTTGCCCACCCCTTCTAATTGTATACACACAGAATCTCTGATGAAAATTGCAGCAGTTTGTTGAGTAGATCCATTCAAATGTCTTCTGGTCAAACCGTCCAACCCATGTCAGCATGGAAAATGTTGATGATAACCCTAAGTTCTCCTTTTCTCCTTTAACATCCCTTTTCCGTACTTTAAATATGCTAAAACCTAAACCCACTCTGAGACTAGGTTGTACACTATCATGCAGTGTTTGGCTATGTGATGTTTGGTATATATATATGGCCTTTGACATCTATTTTATTGTCCAATCTTTTCTCGAAGGACTGAATTCTGGTGATGATCTCAATAGAGACAAGATAATAGAGTTTTATTATAGTAGCTCTATTATGTAACAACCAATGTGTCTATACACGAAAAGGAGTACCAATACATCTAATACTACTCTTGCCAACTCACATGCACTCAGTGGGTTAGGTAGGCTAGCAGTAGTTTGTGGTTCCAGGAATAAATTGGAAAATGATAAATATAGTGTCACATTAAAAAGCAATGAGCACACACTGTAAAGTGGTTGATGTTAGGAAGGACATCCAGCTGTAGAAACCAAGCCAAATCAGAATGGAACCTGATGCAGCTCTCTGGCTTGCCAGCTCTGGTCAAACCGTCCAACCCATGCCAGCAAGAAAAACAGATATGTATGTATGTATGTGTATGTGTGTGTGTGTGTGTGTGTGTGTATCTTTTTTGTCTTTGTTCCCCACCCCCACTTGACAACCAGTATTTGGCTATGCCCTTGTCATTTAGCAGTTCAGCAAAAGAGACGAATAGATTAAGAACCAGACTTGGAAATATAAACCTGGGGGGGTCAATTTGTTTGACTAAAACTATTCAAAGTGGTGCCCCAGCATGGCCACAGTCCAATGACTGAAACAAGTAAAAGATAGTAAAAAAAATAAGGTAAAAAAATTATTAAGCTGGTGTTTGGAACATGAATCAATATGAAATTTTGATGGAAGATTTTCATTTCAATTGTTTTAAATCATGTAGTTTATATCAGAGAAGCAGCAATGGTCTCGGGCAGGTTAGTTATCAAAAGGGTTAATAATTTGCTCAAATTGATTGGTTATTACCAATCTCTGCAATTCTTTTACATTGGTTCTATCTTGCTTTTGGCTACACAAGTTCTTTGGTAATTGTTTACGGTTTCTTAGTTTTCGTAATTAACTACGAGGCTTTGTCTGATGTTCTTAAAGATTTTTTTTTTTTTTTCATGAACAAGCGTATGTTTTTCAAAAGATTGTTTCTTTGTAATTCCAAAGGTTTCCGTAATCTCTCCAAAGCCAAAAGATTTGCCTGCACAGAAAACATGCCTGACATTGAGATGTCTTCTAAAATTATTAGGTTCTGTATTTTCATTTCATCAAATATTCATTACAAAATTAAGCAGTCTGAAAAATGCTTTTCATATCTAAGAGCAAAAGTATATTCCCATTAAAAAGAAGAAAAAAAAACCCTGGTTCTCTGCACTTAGCCCTTTTGTGTGTGTGTGTGTGTGTGTGTGTGTGTGTGTGTGTGTGTGTGTGTGTGTGT
>JAOPUL010003319.1:8147726-8157864 GCA_027564515.1 Octopus rubescens | reverse complement strand
TTTGGTAGAAGGAAACTGTAGGAAGCCTGTCGTATATATATATATGTGTGTGTGTGTGTGTATGTATGTGTGTGTGCGTGTGTGCGTGTGTGTCCTTGTGTGTGTGTGTGTCCTTGTGTGTGTGAAATTGTTATGATTTTTTTACGTTAACTGAAGAGGCTGACTCAACGGCCAGGTTGTGTTATTCGTTCGTTCTGTTTGTTTCTTTATATCAAATGCACATACGTATGTATGTTTGCGTTAGGGTTCACCGGTGTTAGACAACAATACCATCCCCCATTCCGTTCCATCTCCCTCCCACTTCGACCTCTAATACAACCCCCACTACTACTTTATTTGCAGTGATGGACATGTCAAGAAAATTAGCGTAAACATTGGAACTAACAACAAGAACAGATATGGAGATCAGTCAGCAACTACGAAATCGTTCGTAAAACATGCAGCTTATCTTTTGTCTGAATATGTTATCAGTAAGTATTATTGTCTGGGCCTTTTTTTATATTTCTTAGTTATTTATTCTTACATTTATTTTGTCCAGACCTTAGCTAGGGGTTATTTAGTGTTTGGTTAGAAATCAGCTGGTGTGCAAAGCTACTTCATAGAAATGAATAGAAATTTGACTAGTCAGAAATTTAACCAGATGAAAAAATGTCGCAGAGCCCTAACTTGGCCCCACCTTCAAGGTCATGCGCTGTTTATCTTGATATGAGATCACGATGTCGCGCATATTTGGTTGTGATGCATGTGCCTGATATACCCTTATCAGAGGAGTAGTCATAACGGGTATAATTGGGCTTCGTATATTTGTACCCCAGTGTCAATTTGATGGCAAGCGCTGCTCTCTCACCCAATAATAATAATAATAATAATAATAAATTGAACGGTCAGCGAGACGCCAAAGAGACCGCAAATCGGTCACATACCAGCTGAACCGCCGCAACAATATCAAGAAAAACAAAAGTAGCCATGACGTCAAAATAACATACCAAACTTGTAACAAGAATAAAAAAGACATAACCACAATAACAACCAAGGCAAAAACAATAGAAAAACAGAACAACAACCACAATAATAACACGTACAAACGATGTGGAGCATTGTCAAACTTTTTTTTCCAAAGGTGGTAGACGACAGACTTCTGGTGAGAACTACGCCAGTCAACACATATTTTCAGTTGAAATTCTCTATGTGGTGGCTCTTATAAGATAAAACAACTTATGCAATGTTGCAGAGGATCTTTGAAGAACAGTAGCATAGCTAGGAGTGGATGAGGGGAGTCCGCTCCGGGCAACTCTTTTATGGGGCAGCACTGTGCAATATGTTGTCCTTTTTGTGGGGGGATGGGTGGCAGCAAACTCAAGGCTACTACCGAGCCATGCCACTGCCCACAAAATTGGATTCCTCAGTTAGACAGAACATCTCCCACTTATTTTCTACCCAACATGTTGATAATGAGAATCGGTTACACAAGAGGCGTGTGGCCTTGGATCGGTTTGGAAGAAAGGTCATTTGCTTAATTAACTCAGCCTTCTGAATCTATAGCCAAGATTTCTTAGACGCATGTACTCACACTTGTTGATGACTACGTGATGCATGCAATTTTCGATCTTTGTGCGCCTGAATGTAAGTTGGTGGGCCTAGAATTGAACAGCAGTGAAGATACTGCCTTCAGAGTAGATAGTGTCTTCAGAAACATTCTGTACCATGCTATCTCTTGATGCCTTCTGATACTGTTCCCAATGACACAACGCACTATCTTAACCTTCTTCATTTTCCCCAGTCGAGCTATCTCGTATTTAAGAGGGTTGTATATGTCTTTTTTGTCGTCCTTCTTGGAAGGGGCACACAACATCAATTATAGAGCACGTGTAGTTCACCTTCTCTGTTTGGATTGGGAAATCCCACTGGATTTTGCAGGTCTCCGACTCTGTCACTCTCTTCGGTTTGTGCTCATACCAGGTCTTGCCTTTCTCTAGACAAACACTTTTCGCATAGTTTCCAATCTAGCACTTTCGCTACCTCAACGTCTTGCTACAACTATATTGGTTTGGGCAAGTCTAGGGCAATGGTTTCGTCTACTCTATTACAAATGCGGCACCGTGGAGATACGTACTCATTACAAGTGTTGACCTGTGGAGATACGTGCTCATTGCATAGGTTCACCAATGGAGTTACGTGCTCATTGCAAAGGTTGAATCAGCTCGGTCTTGCGCTGCTAATATAGTGCTCTCAGTCTCTTTTTTCAGTGCTCCTTTCTTCATCCAGTCACACATACATTTTCCAGCAACTTCAGTTGTGGATACATGAAAGTGGTTGTGTAGTCCCTTGTTGCTTAGTGCTTATTCCTGTCCTTTTTGTACTTCTTTAGCTTCCTTACCTCTCTGATGTACTTCTCAAATTCTCTTTCTGGCCTTGGTCGGAATAGGCAGTATAAATGCAGGCGGCCTGGGCTCGCCTTGTAAACAGAGCCACCTACTCAATGACCTCAGGTGACTAAGTATAGATAACGTGGCTATCAGTGAGACCAGACTTTCCAATCGACAAGCTTTCATGCCCATTTTCGGTGGATATGAGATTTATCTCCATGTCAACCGGGAATAAGGTGGTGGAACTGCGGTGTTGTTCCGGAGAGGTCTGGATTTCAAGATAAGAGCCATCTTCCTAGACCAGGAAGGTAAGTTGGTGCTCCTGGATGTGAACAGTAATGACGGGGTGAATTCAGACTGGTGATTTTATATGCTCTGATAGGAGCAGGACAGGCGATCTTTTCAGACGTCTGGAGGGCTTCCTGGGAACGTCTCGACTTTTAGTGCTAATGGGTGACTGAAACGCAATCTTGGACGAACACTTAACTTTTTTAACTGTCTGACAGGTACCGACTGGATTTCCCCAATGTGACAGTGTGGCCATGGATGAACCGCATCGGGCCATCAGGTCGTATTTAGAACATACCAAACCAGTAACAACAATAAGAAAAATAGTCACAATAACAACCAAGGCAAAAACAAAAGAAAAACAGAACAACCACAATAATAACATGTACAAACGATGTAGAGTATTCTGCAGGCCAATAGATAAGGATAGCTGTTATGGGGATAATAATAATGGAACACCCCTCGCACATGACGAGTTGGTATGTGCCAGGATTAGAAGACGATGACGTAGCAAGTCGAGTGGAGACAGGAGTCAGCGACGTCGGTCATAGAAAGTCGTTTTTCTTTATTTTTCCCGTCCACAGTGATCTTTTCATTTCTATTATGAATTTGTCCTATTACACACAAATTCACCTACAAAATATAATCTTTTACGTGGATCTCCGTTTGCTACTTTTGTAGATTTACTTAATTTTGTCTTACCGATATATTTCCAAGTTTCTTCATTAACAATGATAATATCACTTCCCGTGTCTAACTGCATTTTACTCTTATATTTTCAATTTTCACATTTATAAATTTCCTCTTTGTCACATTACCATTTTCCTTCGACGACATCTTGTTTACCCTTTTTCCTTTGTTCCAACGTTTTGTCATGTTGGTTTTACAGTGCGATTTTGTGTCCGATTTTTCCACAACGGAAATATTTCACATTCTTAAATGGGCAGCTTTTTCTCAGGTGTAGATCTCCACATGCAAAACATGGGTTTGTTTCCTGACTTTTAGTCTGCCTGTCTTGTATTGTCCGACGCACTTGTTTTACTTGGGAGCAATCTTTATGTTCAATTTTTCTCTGTGCCGTATCTTAGATTTTCTATTCTTTCACATTCTTCTGACACTTGTAAAGTTACCGCTTGGTTTTGATCCAGCTTAGCGAGAATTCTTGTTCTTACTTCTGCGTCTTTTTCTGCAGTTATTCCCTGAGTAAATATCATGCGCTTGAACATGTCTGGCGTTAACTCATCCAGTTTGAACCTTTTACATTCTATGTTGACTCTTTTCTAGGTTCAAGCATTTTCTCGCTAAAAAATTTACACAATATGTCTATTGTATTTTTATAATTTATGTCAGAAGGTTTTTTTCGGGAGTACGTAATTGCTGTAACGCTCGTGTTCTCCTGCTGCCAGTTTTCTTAGGATTAGACGTGTTTTCCTATTGTCGCTCCAATCTTTGCACTCTTTATTGAAGATCTGTTCGTATCTTTTATAGTATGCCTCGAAGGTAACTCATTCGTCTGGTTCATACTTAAATTCCATTATTGAGTTTGCAACATAATCTGGTGAGAACATCTTTTCAGCATTTTCGGACGACTTACAATTCATTAATTGTAGCAATAGTTGTTGTTGTTGTTGTTGTTGTTGTTGTTGTTGTTGTTGTTGTTTCTACAATAATTCCTCTATAATTTTACGATTTTGTATACCGTAAAATTCGTACATAAACTTTTGTGAGTGTATTTAATTCTCGTGAGTTGTTAATTCCTCGTCGCCGCTGTTGGTATATGGTTCTAAAAAAGGAATACCAACACACACAGCAAATAGACTACAGCGATGGGGCACCACACTATTAAATTATGATTTCAAAATGGAATATTTACTGTCAAAGAAACTAAGGCATGCGGATGGGTTGTCCAGACTGATACTGAAACAAAGCGAACCATTCCAAGATACAGCAATCACAGCATTAAGATCAGAGGGAGAAATAAAAAATGTAATGTGGAATGTGGTACACGAACTACTGGTGACCCTAGAAGACATAAAACGAAATGCAATTAAAGACAAGTTCATAACAGAAATGAAAAGATTACTGTGGACAAGAAAAGTAAATAGAAACAGGATTGGTGTGAAACGAAATCAAGACATGAACCTATACTCAATTTGTGATAGAGTACTGATGTATGCTCAGAGAGTAGTAATACCTGAAACACTGCAAAAGAAAATGTTGAGAGAATTCCATGTTGGACATCCTGGTATCTCGAGGATGAAAACTTTAATGCGTAGCTATGTGTACTGGCCAAAAATGGATAGAGAAATTGAAAATTTAGTGAAGGGCTTCAGAGGATGTGCTCTAGCAGCAAAATTACCAACGATAAAAAGTGAACCGTGGCCACAGGTAGATGTCTCGTTGTCGAGATGGCACATTGATTTTGCTGGTCCCGTAAATGGTTCATACAACTTAGTGGTAGTAGATAGTTTCTCTAAATGGCCAGAAATTTGTAAGTTTAAAAAGCCAACCTCCTCAACTTCGATAAGCTTTCTATATGAGTTGTTTGCAAGATTTGGCGTCCCAGACACTATAGTGTCTGATAATGGAATGCATTTTGTGTCTTTTGAGATTGAAAAGTTTTGTAAAACGTTCGCTTGCACCATACCATCTCAGATCCAACGGACAAGCAGAATGCTTTATAGATACATTCAAGAGAGCCCTAAGAAAGTCGAACAAGTAAGTCACGGATAAGGTATCTCTACAACAATTCTTAAGAGTATATACCATGTGACACCAAATCCAAACACACCAGCAGGTATGTCACCAGCGGGGTTGGTGTTTGCAAAGTAAATAAAATCAGTTTTCGACAAATTGCTACCTAGTTAGAAAAGAAAAATTGCAACAGATAATACAGCAAGATATTTCAAAATTGGCAAAAAGGTATTTGTTAGGGCATATAAGAACGGAAAACAAAGTTGGGAAGACGGTGTGATTACTAAAGGCATAGGAAAAATGCTATACTTGGTAAAAGGAAGAAAATGGGTAGGAAAGAGACACAAACCAACTAAAAAAAAGATTTGTTGAGAGCGAAACCAAGAAAATGGAAGAACCAATGGAATGTTATATGATACTTTTCAAGTACCAACGCCACACAAATAATTGAACCCTGATGCACAAGAGAAAGAAAAAGGAAATGTACAGAGTTCCTGGAAGTAGATGCGAAATGAAAAAAACTTTTTACAGTTGTAACTGAAAACAATCAAAAAAATCATAAAAGGGAGGGGGGGTGATATAAAAAAAATTATTGTTAATAAAAGAAATAATATTAGACTCCCAGGAAAAAAAAAAGTTAAACGGGGAGATGTTATGGGAACAATAATAATGGAACACCCCTCCCATGTAACGAGTTGATATGTGCCTAGGGTTATAAAGATGGTGACATAGGAAGTTGAGAGGAGACAGAAGTCAGTGACGTCGGTCATAGATAGTCGTGTTTCTTTACTTGTATAACTAAGTATACTGCTATACGGAGCAGACAATTATAACAGTCAGACATTAGATTACAACAATATATACACATGTGTATATATATATATATATATATATATACATTCAAGAGCGGAATGGAGTAAGTTAAACAGGATGAAAAGATTTCCGGGACATGAGTTAGACCAAAAATAAATAAGAACTGTAATAAACAAGTGAAGAAAGAATATATAGTGCGTGTGTTCATTTGAAAAAAAAAAAAAAAAAAAGACCATTCCAAAATATAACAAAATCTCTAAATATAAAATGATTTTAAATGCTACCATCACTTACCTTATAGCGAACTGTATATGTATAGTCAATCGTTAAATCCTCTTTATTCTTAGCATTAATAGCCAAAGGAGGTCCAGTACATTTAGGATTTTTGAAACTAAATAGAGAAACAACATCATTTAATTACTTTTAATAAATAAATAGATGGATATTCTTTTTCTCAGGCCTTATCATCTAAAGCAGAGGTTCTCAACCATTTTTTATCTATGGACCCCTTTGATTACTATTTTATTCTGGTGGACCTTCATAGCCATTTGGTGTTTAAAAACTAGTTTTAAAGAAACTTTTTTTCAAAATTCCTACTTTGTTATTCCCACATTTACTTGTGTAGGTTGAACCATGTAAAATGTTAGAGAAAGAAACCTAGCTGTTCCTTGCAATACATACCAATGCATACATCTAAATCAAAAAATTTCCAGGGGGCCCTTAAGATACTATTGTGGATCCCCAATGAACTATTTTGTTGCACGGACCCTCACAAATCTTATATGAACCCTCAGGGGTCATATGGACCCTGGTTGAGAACCAGGTCTATATGAAATTCAAATCAAATCAAATTACAGAACAATTCAAAACTTTGTTGCTCTTCTTCTGTACTAACTTCACTCATTATTATAGATAGCAGAATTGATAGAGTGATGAGCAAAACACCTTGTGATATTTAGTTATTCCCTTTATCTTCTGAGTTCAAATCCCAACAGGGTTGACTTGACTCTCATTCTTCTGAACTGATAAAACAAGTACCAGTTCAGTGATGGATCAATGTAATTCACTGTACCATCTCTCAAATTGTGTCCTTTTGCCTCTATTAGAAATCTTCATTACTTATAGAAGTGTACATAGCACAACTGAAATAGTTGATTACTGGACTAAATGCATTATACTATAATACAATTCCTTCCTCTCAGTTTTGAGTTCAAATCCTGTCAAATTCTATTTCATTTTTCATTATGCCAAGGATAATAAAATATGTCCAGTAATATCAAAGTATAATTAAATAATCTGGAATCAATACAACCAACTCAATATTGCTGCTCCAACAACTAGGCTTGTATGGAAATAAGAAATCTTTCATATTATTGTAACTATTTAGGAGAGGAGGAAGGGAGGGGAACGCTGATTTATTTTCTACTGGAGGGCCAGATGTGGGGTACAATTACAAAAACATACATTAAGTGAGGAGGTTTACATTGAAAATCGAATGAGAAAAAAAAAACAAAAAACAAACATGAAATACAAGTATATATGGTATACAAATAATGGATGATGATGAAGCAGTCCTCCTGATTCAGGAGGACCTCTGTAAAAGGGTCTATCAAAGAAGCCAACAGATCCAAGATCTCCTTGAACACCAAGTCGATGAGGTTCTATCAGACCATCACCAGTGATGGAAATGAGTTTTAGGATCAAAAAGTAATGCTAAAGTCCATAAGGTTAAGGTTGTTGTAACAGAGATGAGGTTAGATGCTATAAATCCCTCTGAACCGATAGGTTTGGGAATGCCATCCTCCTGTGTATTCCCTGCCACCCAGTTCCATCAATGTCATCACACAACCATTTTCACTATAGCCACCACACGGAGGAAAACTGTCTTCCTTGACTGGTTAAAAAGGCAGTGGGGTAATCATTACAATAGACTCAGTTGATAAACCAGATCTGTCCTACATGAAGTATCAACTGTATTAGTGTTGTTGCAGTGTGTACTTTTCATGAGAGGTAGTCTTGGAAACACATTACAATACTCCCTAACCAGTTTGTTGTATATCTTTTATTTTATTGTTGTTGTTGATGGTGGTGGTGGTGGTGATGGCAGTGGGGATTCCAAAAACCACTGTGAATGTGTAAGTAGCAATGTTGGTGATGGTTGAAGAAATGATTGAGTTATCACATACTGTTGTGATGGTTTTGAAGGTAGTGTTATTGTCAATGTAACTGGTCTTCTTTGGGACTAGCAAGCTGTTGTTGTTGTTGGTGGTGGTGGTGCTATTGCTTTTGCTGCCATGACAACAACATTGCTATCAATTTCTAGTTCCTCCTAACAATAATCAATTAAAAAAGTCAAGCAAACAAGCACTCAAAAGAGTGGAAAACAAGGGAAATTTTGGCAAAAAACTTATACTGAAAATCAGCTTGGCTTCTTGCTCCACCATTAACAACAATTAACACTCTTAAGGAAATAGAATGAAGATTTAGAAAAATGCTTTCTTTTTACAAAAATTTTAGTAAACTAAATAAAAAACAAAGTAATTATGGGCATGAGGTTAGAATACTGCAGGAAAGACAAATTCTTCAAGCCAAGCTAACCAACAGAAGAGCTAAAGGTAGATCACAAGCGAGATGGTTGAATATCTATAATCTCAGCTGGTCATGTTCGGGAGTCCATCAGGAAAATTTAATGATTGTTTCTAATGAGCTCCTATGGAGGAGATAGCTGAGGATTGTACCCCCCACAACCTCCGAGGAATAGTAGGTGGCAAATATGGATGAATGGAACTACAACATGGAATGATAAATAAAAAGCAGACACAGCTCTCCAGGAGCTAATTTCTAAGGCTCAACAATATCTGAAATATCGTTTTCACATTTTGGCACAAGGCCAGCAATTTTAGGGGAGGGGTAAGTTGGTTACATCAACCCCAGTATTCAACTGGTAATTATTTTATCGACCCTGAAAGAATGAAAGGCAAAGTCAACCTTGGAGGAATTTGAAATCAGGACATGAAGACGGACAAAATTCTACTAAGCATTTTACTCGGTGTGCTATCAATATCTGAAATATCAAGAACAGTATTTGATTCAATAAACATGGCTGTTTAGTAATAAATGCAAAAAAAAGTTTTGAAATCTAAAAACACGATGGAAAGTACCTGCGTGGTGTAACTCTGGCTGATATAATCCTTCCACCTTTACCGGTTAAAGATTCTCCCCAATCTTCCTCTTTTCCACTGTGATAAATGATATCTATATCAATATGGTTGAAGAGGTAATAGGTATTCAGCTCTGTGTATGAATCCTAAAAATAAACACAAAAAACATTCCGTTTAACATTTCAGGAAGATATCAGATTTGCTAAAAGCATATTTATTTATTTATATCTGTTTTTCATCTTTTTCTCCCTCACACATGCAGAACATGTCACAGTATACTGGTGCTTATCCCACTTTACAAAGTATTGAGCAATTTAGAAAGAATTTACCAATGACAGAACATTAGTTTGTTGAAAATTTACAAATGGTAAAATTTGAGTTCACTATGCAAGCAGTTTAAATAATTATGAGGTGCCCCACCGCAGTCTGATGACTGAAACAAGTAAAAGATAAAAGGTAAAAGATGAAAGATGAAAGAAGTATTGGCACTGCACTCTTTACAATGTGAACTAATCCTCCACTCTGAACAGGGAAGCTTAAAGTTGAATTAGTTTGGTTAAGATAAAATATAAAACCGACAATTTTTTGGTCCATAAATTGATCTCTTAAATACTCCAACAGCTATGACCTATTCTCAAGAAGACCCATTGTACACAACAGAAGTGTTAAAGCTGCTCCCACTGGTGAGGAGGATTGGCCTGCAAGAGTCCTGTGCTGGTGCCACGTTAAAAGCACCCAACACACACTGTAAAGTGGTTGGTGTTAGGAAGGGCATCCAGCCATAGAAACCAAGCCAAATCAGACTGGAACCTGGTG
>JAOPUL010003319.1:8129810-8146610 GCA_027564515.1 Octopus rubescens | reverse complement strand
TAAAGTGGTTGGTGTTAGGAAGGGCATCCAGCCATAGAAACCAAGCCAAATCAGACTGGAACCTGGTGCAGCTCTCCACCTTGCCAGCTCTGGTCAAACTGTCCAACCCATGCCAGCATGAAAAACAGATATTAAAGGATGATGATGATGATGAAAATGAAGTGAGAATAAAAAAATGAATAAAAATTAATGAATTAAAGAAAAGAGGTGATTATAAATGATTAATATGCATTTAAGCCAATTTTTAAACACTTGTTTTTCATGTGACATGAAACTATAATAGTAACTAAAATAATGCATAATTCCACAATCATTTATTTTAGTTAAAATATATATTAACTAAAATATTTAATTGTACAATTACACATTTATTTCTTGTAATTATTGAATACTAACAATGAATCCCGGCGTTGCTCATGATTGGAATGAAACTGTCCTTTGTAGAAAAGTAAACATTAACAGCATGAATAAAAAAAGTGGTAACCAAAAAAAATATTAACCAGGGGGCGCCAAAAAAAAAGTCGAAAATTTTATCGGTCCACAATATTGTCTAGAACATAATGCAGGTTTGTTCCAAATGTGAAGATGATAACTGTAGAAGTTATTGATGATGATGCTTTTGTTGAGTTAGTTTTTCTCACCCAGTGGCCGCAAAAGACAAAAACCCGAAACTTTTATGATTCTACAATAATGATGGGCACACGACACACAAATGTTCCAAATTTGAAGAAAATCAGTTAAAAATTGTAGAAGTTATGATGACATGGATTTTTTTGACCTGTTTTTTTTTTCTCGCCCAGTGAGCGCATTAAACAAAATATTATGAGTGCACAATAATGTCGGGATCTTATGATCCGCATATTTGTTCTAAATTTGAAGAAAATCGGATGCAAAATGTAGAAGTTATTGAGTAATATGCTTTTTTTGAGCAGGTTTTTCTCAATCAGGGGCCACAGTAAATAAAAATTTGAAAACTTTTATTATAGTCCATGTTAGTTTCAGGAATATAACGCATGTGTGTTTCATATTTGAAGAAAATCGGTTGCAAATTGTAGAAGTTATGCAGGTACGGATGGGGACACACACACACATCCTCTGTTTTATATATATATAAATAGATATTTTAACACCATGTGAAAAACTGGCCATTTGGTTAAGAAGCTCCTTTTCAACCATATGGTTTCGGGTTCAGTCCCACTGAATGGCACCTTGTAGATGGAAACTGTGAGGAAGCCTGCCGTGTGAGTGTATGTGCATATATATTATGTGTATGTTGTATGTGTGAGTGCATAGGTATGTGACTTTGTGTCTGTATTTGTTCCCCCACCACCACCACCACCACCTGAAAACCAGTGCTGGTTTCTTTATGTCACTATAACTTAGTAGTATGGCAAAAGACACTGATAGAATAAGTACCAGAGTTTAGACTTAAAATAAGCACTGGGGTTGATTTGTTCAACTAAAACCCTTCAAGACAGTTCCCCAGCATGGTCACAGACCAATGGCTGAAACAAGGAAAAGATAAATGGCTTTAAAAATTGCATTGATGCACATAAATCATTCTTAACTGAAGAATTTCTAACAATCAACAAACTAGTCGCTAATTCTGAATAATCTGAATTTAAAATAAATGGAGAAAATATCACATAATACATACTCTTGTCCGACATATGCCTTTCCTATAGCCATCTTTTGTAACATAACAACCAATAGGGAAGCCAGTATTACAATGGTGTTTGTTGTTTTCAACATCATAGCACCAGGTGATTGGCATATTATCAATAATCCTTGAAATGACAGAAAAAAAAAATCAATGAAGTAAAATACATATTGATACTATTTTATTTTAGTTTAAGAAAATAGGAATCAAGTTTAAAATGTTACTTAAAACAAAGTTAAACTTTACCAGTGATGTCGATACTCCAGGCTAATACCCCTCAAGATGAAGTCAAGCTTGCTTCTTTTAGCTGCATCACCTTTTGGATATTTCTTCTGACAGATAGGTTTGCAAGTAATTTCTGTTAAAAATGTCACCTGAAATAGCAACCAAAAACAATAACATTTTAATATATATTTCAGAGTTTCACAAAATATTTTTTAAATAAAATCATTAGAATAATTCATTGTCTTTAATTACAAGATTATGAACTACAGTAAGCAGTTTAATAATGAATATAAGTAATTTAAATGAAAGACTTAACCCGAAACTTTTATTTCCAAGTAACCCCTTTGATATCAACCTGCCTGAGACTACCCCTGGTTCTATGATACAAACTTCTTGCTATAAAGTGATCTAAATTAAAACCTGCCCTCAAAATTTCATGCTAATTTATGTTCCAAACACAAGCTTAATAATGAAAGTTATTTTACTAAATTCTTTGTTATTTTCAAAATAATTTGAAACATAAATATGGTAACAAAAGGATTAAAAATATACGTTGGTTGTAAAAACATATTGGTTATATTAACAGAAACATATATACATTTACATAGTTACATAAATATTCATTCATACAAGCAGTACCTATAGAAGTTCCATAGTTATTTTGAAAACAGTAAAATGGTTGGAAGTTTATAGAGAAGCATGAAATATATAATTTCTTATGAACTTGCATTTTGTTTAAAATATTTAATTCTATAGATAGTGTATAAGACCGCATAGATAGTATTGAATGTACAGTCTTAGGAGGCATCACTGAAAAATAGTCTTTATTATACAATCTCACCTCTTTAACCTTGAGAATTGTTATCTTTTTTTTTTTTTACTTTACTACAAGAAGTAAGCAATCTTAACTATGGAACAAAATCTATAATATTAATCTGCTTTTGTATGAATACACTGGTAATACTTCAACAAATTTTAATACACTGTATTCCATCCTTAATTTCATATCAGAGAAAAGTTTATATGGCAAGACTTGAATCACAGTCCCAGAGAATAAAACATAGTAGCTGCTTCACTGAGCAGAGGATCCTAAAAAAACAAACATTAGTTGTATCATCAGGTGCAGGCATGGCTGTATGGTTAAAATGTTTGCTGCATAACCACGTGATTCTGGATTCAGTCCTACAGCATAGCACCTTGGGTAAGTGTGTTCTGCCATAGCCTTGAGTGAAATTTGGTAGACAAAAACAGCATGAAAAGCCATCATGTGAAAACAGCATGAAAAGCCATCATGCATTCATAGAAAACAAGCAGACCTAAAATGATGACAATGGAAAGAGAACTTCACATTTAAGAGGGAAAAAATCTTGCTGTAAAGAAGGCTGTTTGATAATGTTGGTCTACAGAAAAACAATCATATATATATATATATCCTATCAATAATCATTTAACCATTACAATACACTTTTTCTTAGCTAAAACTTCACATCACGATGCTCTTTCATAATGGCAACCATCCCTGAGCCCTTCTATCATCTGACTGCTATCATAAAGACAACTTATCCCACATCAAATAACTTCAAAACAATCTCTGCCCCACAAATTCTCAGGTATTTTTCAGCTCTGTCAATTCTATGCTGACTGCTTTAAGCAGAAAACATGCACCATTCTGAACCAATTTGAGACAACTAAGTAGAAGATTGAAACAATACTCATAGGTGTATTTCTTAACAGCACTCAAACAACCAAAGTCCACAACTCAACAACCAACAAGAGACTCCTATGCAAATGTAGAGCCAAAACTCTCAACCTGGAGAAAAATCACCCATGGTCACTTTTTTGTAATGTTTACACAATATCACAACTAATGCAAGACAATCATCTGGAATTTAAGAATGCTTTTGTACATATACAACCTGCAAACTTTTTTGCTTCCCAGATTCTAAGTAGACTTTCTGGCGCCTGCTCAAGAAGATTTCTCTCAACTTTGCAGAATGCTCCTTAACCACATATCCCAACCCAATGGCTCTATAAACATTAATCCTGTGAACAAAATGAACTAGTTTGCTTCCATTCCACTCACCCCATACACACAGCCTCCACTTTGATCTCCCAAATCCAGCTGATTCTAAGACTATTACTGCAAATACTTCAAATAGTCTAGATGCATCTGGAATCTATCCTAACCAAACACTTCAACTTTCAGTTTTTTGTGGGTATCTACCTCAACTTCAAGAAAAACAAACAATACAATATCCCAAAAAAGTGTAAACTCTCAGACATTGCCAACTATTCACCTTAGATTTCTTTTACTACATTGTGACCAAAAGACTTAACATAGGGAATGCAGGCCTCATGCATACTTACATTACCCACAAGTAGTCTTTTTTATCCTTGTGAACTTCAGCAAAGTATTCAATGATAACTGTTTAAAGAACCTTCTAGCTAAGTTGCCTCTGTCCCCCATTTCTTAGATTAGAAGTTTCCAATATGTTACCCATACTCTTTCTTCTATAAACATTAATGGTCTAATTGCTGCTACTTCTAACCACATACACTCCTATACAAATGATACTATCTGTCATAGCTCATTTTCTATGGAACAAAGATGCAAGTATCCAGAATCACTCACAGATGATCACAGAACAAACTACTAAGACTGCAAACAGAATAATTTTAGATCATACAAACATGAAAATGAGAAACATTACCTACAAGTTGTATGTGGAATGGAAAGGTTGATAATGAAATGTGTACCTATTTGTATGAGGCAATAATTAACAATTCATCAATCACCTTGTGAAAGATAAATGAAAAGATGGGATCTGCTACAAAACTCACAAGTAAGCAACATTTTGATGTTATATTTACTATTAAATAAATCATTTTGTGTTAATTTCCCTTACAAATAACTATTCTCATTTTGAAGTGGCAAAGCTCCATTTTCAAATAATCTCACTTTAAAGTAACCTGTGCACACTTAGAGATATAAGTTATTAAACTTTTGTTGAGATAAATTTAGAGATGTAATCAGCTCAAACCAGCCCCTCCAGTCTAGATTTGTTTGTTTAATTTATCTCAGACAATTACTATAGGAACTTGAAAATAAGCTAAAAAATTACAAATGAAGAAAGGATCATATATCCAACACTGCCTTATTTTACAGAAGAAATATTATTAAAACTGTTTTTAACTGATTATGCTGACAGTGTTTCATTTATTCTTAGATTAATATTAGGTCATTAAGTATGAAATGTTCGATTTCCTTAAGCACTAAGTTTGAAAGTCACTATCTCTAACATTTCACCTCGACAGTACTTGGTTTTGTTTGATTGTGCAGGTACATCACTTTTGCAAGCACAATTTTTGTGAACCCATGGATATGTCAAAAATTCGTGTTGTTTTGGAATATGAGTTCCGTCGTGGAACCAATACATTGCAGATAACTCGAAACATCAAAGAGGTGTTTGGCAAGGATGTGGCTAATGAATGCACAGTACATCGATGGTTTGAGAAGTTCCGTTCTGGCAACTTTAATCCTGAAAATAAGCCACGTGGAAGACCTGTGACCAAGGTGAATAATGATGAGCTGAAAACTGTAGTGGAAGCAGATACATCTCAAACTAGGTGGGAATTAGCAGAAATGTTTGATGTTACTATTCCAACAATATTGGACCATCTGAAACAAATTGGCATGATAAAGAAGCTGAATAGATGGGTCTCACATGAATTAGATGAGCATCAGATGAAAAAATCGTCTCGAAACTTGTTCTTTGCTGTCATGGCATAAAGCTGAACTATTTTTGCACCGTATTGTTTCGTGTGACGAAAAATGGATTCTTTTCAACAATCACAAGCTTTCGGCACAATGGTTGGATAAAGTTGAAGTGCTGATACACAGTCTAAAACAGAATATTCACCAAAAAAAGCTAATGGTGTATGTTTAGTGGTCCAGCGCTGGCATCATCCACCACAGCTGTATGAGACCTAGTCAATTAATTACTGTGGATGTATACTGTAACCAATTGGATGAAATTATGAGGGAGCTTGCGATTAAACAGCCAAAATTGGTCAATAGAGGCAGACCAATCCTCTTGCAAGACAACGCTCGACCACATGTTGCACAAACAACGCTACTCAATTCAGTCCATTCTCACTGAAGATTTGGGTACAAGACATGTGTCTGCCAAGTTTGTGCCAAAACTGCTTTCAGTTGACCAAAAAAATTAGTTTCAGCTGCACAGGATCTCCTAGATTGTGTCGAGGAAGATGAAAACTTTTTGTAAATGGTCATAACAGGTGACGAATCATGGATCTATGACTATGACTCAGAAATCTCACAGTGGAAGACCCCACAACATCTCAGAAACCAAAGAAAGCACAAATGAGTCAAAGCAATGTGAAGACACTGTTGACAGTTTTCTTGGAACTACAAAGGCATTGTCCATCATGAGTATGCTCCACCTGTTCAGACAGTAAACAAGGAGTACTACTGTGATATGTTGCAATGTTTGCGAGATGCTGTTCATCAGAAAAGGACAGAATTGCATGCGTCCGGTGAGTGGCAACTCTACCATGACAATACACCTGCCCATTCAGCACAGCTTGTGCACCAGTTTTTGGCCAGGCACAACATACCCCAGATTTCACCCCTTGCGACTTTTCCTCTCTCCAAAAATCAAATCCCACTTGAAAGGTACAAGATTTCAAGAGGTCGAGGAAATCCAAGACAAAGCAACGAGGCAGCTGCTCGCTATCCCATAAAAGGAGTTCCAGAAATGCTTCCATCAAAGGAAACAACGCTGGATAGTGTGTGGCTTCAGAAGGGAAATATTTAGTAGGAGATTAAATGCCAAATTGATATGTGTTGTAGATTTCTTGTTATAGCATCAGTCCTGATACTTTTTGATCAGACCTCTTATAGTAGAGGACATATGCCCCTGGTTCCACACAGTGGGACTGAACCTAAGTTCACATGGCTGGGAAGCAAGTTTCATAACCACACAGCCAGGCTTAGTATCATCATCATCATTCAACATCCACTTTTCCACGCTTGCATGGGTCAGATTGAGTTTATTGAGATAGATTTTCCATGGTCAGATGCCCTTCCTGTCACCAACCCTCACTTGTTTCCAAGCAAGGTAATATTTCCCCATGGCCAGACATGTTCTTGCAGAATATTGGAAATGAATGACACTATTTGTTTGACAATAACAATCATTTTACAACTATTATACAATGTCAAGGCAAGGAGACGCAAGGAGACACAAACACACACACATACACATATACATACATACACACACACACACACACACACACACACACACACACACACACGATAGGCTTCTTTCATTTTCTGTTCACCAAATCCACTCACAAGGATTTGGTCGCCCCGAGACTATAATAGAAGACATTTGCCCAAGGTGCCACATAGTGGGACTGAACCCAGAAGCATGTGGTTGGGAAGCAAACTTCTTACCACACAGCCACACCTGTATGTATATATGTGGGTGTGTACACATACTCATGCCTGTATATTATTCTTTTTGTTTTAGTACTCCATTTTGGCTTTCATTATCATTATTTAATGTCCATATTCCATGTCATTATTAGTCTAGTATATGTAATTTTTTTGGAGTTACAGATGCTTATCTAATTATTCAAAAAACAAAAATAAACTAGTAAGAATTAGCTAATTAATACAAACTTCAAATTTATGATAAATGCAGAGATTCAAAAGGATTAACGACTGAAGTAGAAAAAGCTGATAACAAAAGCTCCTTCTCATTTACTTTATCCATTTTGATCTACTTAATCATTTATTTTTTCATATTTATTTATATTTTTCATTCACTATTATCTGTTCTATATTCTTTCCTTTATCTCCTCACTGTTTTATTTTTGTTTAATCTCCCTCCATTGCCGAGTACCTACTCTTCTAATATTGCAGTTAACTATCAGCGAACCATCTCATTAAAATTCCTATTCACTATGAATCACAAATGACTAGTACAATATTGAAGGAGCTCTAAGTCCAGCGAGACAATCTTTTAACTGTTGCTGCCAAGATAAAAGCACCATGGCCCTTTTTTTTCCAGTTAGTTTGACATCATTGCCAGATCCTTGGGTGTCTTTAGTGGAGTTCACTGTTGCACGCCAGAGGATAACATGGTCCCTTAATGTATCAATTCCAACTGTATTTCCTGTGTTAGTTTTTACACACACATTATATATATATATCTATATATATAATAAGGACAAACACACAGCTCCCAATCCATTTCTGGCAATACAATACGCTAAAGGGCATAAATACAAATTTCAAGTTAAGATAAGTTTGTTTTATTTCATCTAAGCTTGCTTTATTGTTATGCTAGAAATATGAAAATATGTCCTTAGTCAAATTAATGCGAGTTCCCACTCTTCCTCGCTGTATGAAAAATTTCAACTCCCACCCACCCCTCACTGCTACTGATATGAAGGGGGGGTTCAAGCACATGCACACAGGCTGCCGTTCTATGTTCCCCACCCTCTACGAAGATGCATGGTTATGAATGTTCGTATGACTCACACCCACTGTGAAGGTGGTTCAAGCACATGCATAAGACATAAGAAGACCATTTGGTGGGGAGCTTCAACCAGACTGCTTATGGGCAAAAGATATAATTACAATTTTCTGGGTAGGCAACAATAATGGTCTAGGTGGAGTAGGCATTCTACTAGCAGAGAAATAGGTGGATAAGGTGATTGAAGTAGTCAGAGAAAGTGATAGGATTGTTAAGCTAAGAATGGTGTTGTTTGATATAACAGTGTCAGTTATCTCTGCATATACTCCGCACGCCGGATTCGCAGATACCCAGAGGGACCACCTCAATGACGAAAAACAACGATGTGCTCATCGTGGCGGGGGGAAAGACAAGACAACGATGTGCTCATCGTGGCGGGGGGAAAGACAACGATGTGCTCATCACGGCAGGGGACTTTTTCGGACATGTTGGAAGACACCCTGATGCTTTCCAGAAGGTACTTAGAGGGTACAGCTTTGGCAGGGGAATGCTAGAAAATGCAAAATCCTTCCCGGGGAAGAATGTACAACACAACATATGCTAGTGACTTGAGACTTAGGGCCAGAAGGATTCAGAGACGCAAACTGATATGGAAAATGAGGGTGTGGAAGCTCAAAGACCCATCAAACGGGCAGAGGTTTAGGATTGTTCTAAATGAAGCCCTCAATGGGAAGGAGGAAGGGTAGATCTATGACGTAGAGCAACTAGAAGTCCCCACGTGACAATCTGCTAAGGGCAACAGAATGAATCTGTGGCTGGAGTAATACCTCCACCAGACTGAGGGTGACATGGTGGTGGAATAATGATGTTAAGATGAGCCTGGAAAAAAGGGGGTAGCAAAGATGGGGTGAGCATCCGCATCAAGAGTATGGTGCCGGTGCCACATAAAAAGCACTAGCATCGAGAATCCGGTGCCGGTGGGACGTTAAAGCACCCAGCACACACTGTAAAGTGGTTGGGGTTAGGAAGGGCATCCAGTCATAGGAACCAAGCCAAATCAAACTGGAACCTGGTGCAGCCCTCCAGCTCTGGTCAAACCGTCCAACTCATGCCAGTATGGCAAATGGACGTTAAAGGATGATGATATATATACATCATCATCATGACCATCTACGATGCTGGCATGGGTTAGCTGGTTCAACTTGATTTACCAAGTCTTCCATGCTAGCATATGTTGAACAGTTCAACAGGATCCCCTAGACTATGTTGTGCCCAAATGTCTGCTTTGGCATGGTTTCTATGGCCAGGGATATCCTTCCTAACACCAATCACTTTACAGAATGTACTGGATGCTTTTTTTCATGGCACCAGCATTAGAGAGGTTGCCATGTAACTTGCAAGACTAAAAAGCCCTCTCAACTGAGTGAGAGTATATAGCAGAGAAAGAAATGACATTGTTAGAAGGGGTGTCGACGCGGCTGGCTTCCCATCCCAACTTGAGCCTTCAGGTCTCGACCGTAAGGACGGTAAGTGCCCAGACGGGATAACCCACTTCCCATTCGAGGGAGGCAGATCCCTAATATGGGACGTACTGCGACATGTTCTTCAGCTTCTGCCACAAACCCCAGTGTCGTAGCCTGCAACGCAGAGAAGAGGAAGGTCCTTAAGTACAGGAGCTTGGCCGGCCACCATCAGTTTGTGCCAGTAGCCGTCTGGTGTCCTTGGTTCTCGAACCACAGCCTTCCTCCACAAAATAGGGTCTGCTGTGGCCTGCCGGAGAAATGAGCCCTGCGAGATGGAGTGGCTACTGCAGTGAGTGGCGCTGGCCATTCTCCATGGCAACACCACCATGGTCACTACTGCGGGGCATGGCTGAATAGCCCTGTCCTGGGACCCGTGCTGCCTGCTCCCCCTTTTTTCTCTACATTTCTTTCACAATTAATGAAATAAAATTTTTATATATGAAAATATGATTTTTAAAAGTCAAATTATGGAAACGGCATGCCTAAAGTAAGAGACAGCTTTCAACTGCTAAATCAATTCACAGCCGTCACAACATCAATAAATAAACTCCAAATAATACTCGTGAAAGCTAGTAATAAATGTTAAAAACATAATTCACGCTCATGGAATGTTTAACATTGCAACACCTGGTATTGATATAAATTATAATGAAGGTGGTGAGCTGGTAGAATCGTAAGCATGTCAGGTGAAATGCTTAGCTGCATTTCGTCCGTCTTCACGTTCTGAGTTCAAATTCCGAGGTCAACTTTGCAGTTCATCCTTGCAGAGATCGATAAAGTAAGTACTAGTCGAGTACTGTTAAAATAAGTACCAGTTCAGTACTGGGGTCAATGTAATTGACTTACCCCCTACCCTGAAACTGTGCCAAAATTTGAAATCAATATTAATTATACTAAGAAGGTAAAACATCATACCGATCAAAAAAAATATAAATAAATTGCTACAAGCTTGTTTCTGAAACCTTGTCATAAATAAAAGCAACCTTGTTGAAAGTTTTCAGAGTCAAAAGCTCTATCCTGTAATGATTCAGCAGAAAATAAATATGAGTTTGTTTATGCAGATGTTTATGGTGTCTTTTACTTGTGGTCAGATTATTGTGAAAATTGACACTATTGCAAAAAACAGTTTCTTAATGTAAGTAGTCATTGGTGCTAAAAATGATGCTGCTCATGTGTGGTTGTTAATTTACTACGTAATAATAACTAAAAACAAATTCACTCTAAGAAATTATGGAAAAAAAGATGGTGGCAATAAATTAAATACAATTAGTAAGAGACATGGGTATATAAATACCATAAACAAATAAAAACAGTTTTTCCTGCAGCTTATTCATTACGCAATTTACAGATACACTGAGTTACTCCCTTCAGAAACAACATACTCAGGTATGCATGGCTTTCATCAACACATACATGAACAAAATTGATCGCTCCCATTTGTTCTGCATATAAATTAGTTTGTTGGGCAATGTACCAATCAAAATTCAATGGAAAAAATAGAAAAAGAAAATACTCAAAAGGCTTCACATCAAGCCCTAAAAATATTTTTGGATCAACAACACTTGCAAACAGTTCAGCATCTGACTGTTCTTTAGGTAATATTTCAACAAAGTCTCTTGATGAAAAATTAGATGAATCAAAGTCAGACACGTGTGCACAAAGGAAATCAATATATTGCTCTGATTCACCTCCAAAGCCTTGTCTGCAATTAATTCATTGATTAAATCAGTAAATAGTTGTTGCTCAAAGAATGATTAGCAACCATTTTTCAAAGAGTGTTTCAATGATAAAGAAAAAAACTTTTTAAAACAAATTGAAAACTTCGGCAACATATCATAGGTCAATGTTTATAACAAATGTTACAGAATCTATACCATAATAAAGAAAACTACTTATGAGTTTGGAATATGTAATTTTTACAAAAAGAAAGCAATTATTAAAGTCTACACTGTCTACAAAAATTCTTTAAAATTCAAATTTTAATATATTTTTTATCAAAATGTGTTTTCCAAGTGTCTTTCATCATTGAAAATTTCATCTACAGAAAGTTAATTTTAATTTACTGTGGGATAGCACTTTTTAAAACTGTGAGATACATAACCTCTTTCTCTTTTCTCTTTCTCTCAGGAATATAACACGAGATCTGTTACATATTTCCAATAGTTAATTCCTTTGCTGAGATCACCATGTTATCATTGTTCATATGATGAAGAGGAATAACAAAAAAATATTTCTCATCTCTGTACATCTGTAATTGTGTGTGCTTTAAGTTATTAATGCTAAAATGTACACACACACACACATATGGAAAAGTAATGCAGAACAAATAAGATATACAATCACATGTGTTTGAACCTACAGTATGTCTTTCAATATGATATATTTCCAGTACATACTAGGTGAGTATTCCAGTTCCCTGCCATGCAAAGTTATTAAATTCATCTGGTGTGTATGTGTGTGTATACACACACACACACACACACACAGACACACACACACACACACACACACACACACACAAAACAGGACTTTTATGTGATTAAGTCAACACAATACCTGATTTCTTCATAAATTCTAATGCTGTCTTTGAGTGTTGCTATTATTCTAAATTTATTTATTGAACGAGTGACTGCTATTAGATGAAGGATACAAAATGAAATTAGATATAACATATCAGAAAAATTACACAATTTGGGAATCAAATGAATATCATTCAGGATGAGCTCAGGATGCTGAACCTTTCAAACAAGATGATAAAGGATCAAGATAGCTGGCACCTTGCTGTACTCATAAAGACCCCGACATACACAGCAGAAGGATTGGCCTGCAAGAGTCCTGTGCCAGTGCCACATAAAAGCACTCATGCAGTGCCATATTAAAAGCACCCAGCACACTGTAAAGTGGTTGGCATTAGGAAGGGCATCCAGTCATAGGAACCAAGCCAAATCAGACTGGAACCTGGTACAGCCCTCCAGCTTGCCAGTTCTGGTCGAACCATCTATCCCATGCCAGCATGGAAAATGGACGCTAAATGATGATGATGATGACTATCGGAAAACTGCCCTTCTGGAATTTGTTAAATGCATACTTTTTAATAACATGGAATTTTCCAGAGATCCCAGCATAATTTTTTTTAAATATCAGAGAGGTGAATTTGTTGGTATTGCTATTTGGTATTCTATAGGCCTTAGAATATACTTACGCTATCCTTGTTATTTTAGGCATGCTAAACAACCATGTAGAAGATGGTTAGTGTAATAGAGAGAGATTTAGACTGCAATAAAATAATCCTTTCTGCTATTAACACAAGCCCTGAAACATTGGAGGGAGGGATCTAATCGATTACATTGACCCCAATGTTCAATTGGTACTTATTTCATAAACCCCTAAAGGATGAAAGGCAAAGTCAACCCCAGTGGAATTTGAATGCAGAACGTAAAGATAGACGAAATGCCACTATGCATTTTGTCCAGCTTTTATCCAGCATGCTAACAATTCTGCCAGCTCGCCACCTTTTGGCTATGAACAAAGTGTAGTAACTACAATAAAATAATGAAAGAAATATTTGCTGAGTGAATAAAGATTAGAAAGGAAAATTAGACATAACATAGAAAAATTACATAAATTGGGAAGTAATGTGTAAATATCATTTAGTGACTAGCAGAAAACTGGCCGGAGATAGTATAAGAAATGACAGAGGAAGGGATTAAAGTGTTCTCTTTTAGACTCGAGAGTTCATAAATTCCTTTAAAACAAATGTAAATAAGGGAGGTTTAATTTGTGTGTGTTTTAGGTGGTATTTGATTGACAGACAGATACAGTGCTATGCATATTTGTGATGTATAGAATGTTAAGAATTAAAGAGTTCATTTTCCAAAAAACAAAACTTAAAAAGCTAATATCTAAAACAATACAAAATATAAACTATTAATGTATAAGTTTTATATTTTATAATGATGATGATGAATGATACTCATGGCAACAATAAAAAAATATACAGCTAATCAAAGCAAAACCAAATGCATCATCATTCTCATTTAGTGTCAGTTTTCCATGCTGGCATGGGTTAGACAGTTTGACTGGAGACTGGCAAGCCAGGGAGCTATACTGTTTTGGCATGTTTTCTATGGTTGGATGCCATGGTGTCACCGGCACGAGTGTTTTTAATGTGTCACCAGCACGAGTGTTTTTAACGTGTCACCGGCACGGGTGTTTTTAACGTGTCACCGGCACGAGTGTTTTTAACCTGTCACTGGCATGAGTGTTTTTAACGTGTCACCGGCACGAGTGTTTTTAATGTGTCACCAGCACGAGTGTTTTTAACGTGTCACCAGCACGAGTGTTTTTAACATGTCACCGGCATGGGTGTTTTTAACGTGTCACCGGCATGAGTGTTTTTAACCTGTCACCGGCACGAGTGTTTTTAATGTGTCACCAGCACGAGTGTTTTTAACCTGTCACCGGCACGAGTGTTTTTAACATGTCACCGGCACGAGTGTTTTTAACGTGTCACCAGCACGGGTGTTTTTAACATGTCACCGGCATGAGTGTTTTTAACATGTCACCGGCACGAGTGTTTTTAACATGTCACCAGCACGAGTGTTTTTAATGTGTCACCGGCACGAGTGTTTTTAACATGTCACCGGCACGAGTGTTTGTAACGTGTCACTGGCACGAGTGTTTTTAACATGCCACCGGCATGAGACGTGATGATGATGAATAAAAGAGTTCTTCAAATATTGGAGTTACAATGTAAAATGATAAAGAAAATCCAGTAGAGCAGAGTTTGGGATTTGAAGGTCAAAGTCATGTTCACATTAGCAAATATGTTGGAAAGTAGAATTCATTAATTAAAGATAAAATGGCAGGATGTTTAAATGATAATTCTAGCTGTTTTTATATATTTTTTATTCTACAATGAAATCATAAATATTATATTATTTTCAATGGTTACCATGACATTCATTTCATTATATATACATTCACCAACATTTTCTGAAGTTCTTACATGAGTGTATTACTATCATCATCATCCTTTAATGTCCGTTTTCCATGTTGGCATGGGTTGGACGGTTTGACAAGAGTTGGCAAGCCGTGGGGTTGCACCAGGTTCCAGTCTGATTTGGCTTGGATACTACGGCTGGATGTCCTTCCTAACGCCAACCACTTTACAGTGTGTACTGGGTGTTTTTAACGTACCACCGGCACCAGACTCTCGGCACTAGTGCTTTTACATGGCACCTTTATGAGTGCTTTTTTACGTGGTACTACACAGGCAATTGGTAGTTAGACAGACGAGACATATAGACCGGGGACAGGCAGACATAAAAACTGGGGACTGTTAGTCAGCCGGACATATAGACCAGGGAAGGATGAGACATATTGACTGGACACAAACGTACATAAGGACATATACAGATGTACATACATAGCCCGGTGGCCTGTGTCCATGCACCCACACCCTCTTTGTAGAGCGGTGGCCCATGCACATGTGCATGAACCCACTTTGTATTTGTGGGTGGGAGGAGAAATTTTCATACAGGTAGAGTGGGGACACGCATCTAAGGACATATTTTCACATTTCTAGCATAACAATATAGCAGAGACGAAAAAGACAAGCTTAGACGAACAGGGCTCTCGATGTGGCCACTTCTTAACAGCAGGATTCACAGCACGGCCACTTCTTAGCAGAAGGATTCTCGGCGCGGCCGCTTCTTAGAAGGTTCCTCAGCGCGGCTGCTTCTTAGCAGAAAGATTCTCGGCACGGCCATTTCTTAGCAGAAAGATTCTTGGCACGGCCATTTCTTAGCAGAAGGATTCTCAGCGCGGCCGCGTCTTGGCAACAGGATTCTCGGCACGGCCGCTTCTTGGCAACAGGATTCTTGTCACGGCCGCTTCTTGGCAACAGGATTCTGGGCACAGCCGCTTCTTGGCAACAGGATTCTCGGCACGGCCACTTCTTAGTAACAGGATTCTCGGCGCGGCCACTTCCTAGCAACAGGATTCTCGGCACGGCCGCTTCTTAGCAGCAGCACTCTCAGCGCAGCTGCTTCTTAGCAACAGGACTCTTGGCACAGCCGCTTCTTAGCAACAGGACTCTCGAGGCGGCTGCTTCTTAGCAACAGGACACATAATACACATATATACATACACTTGTATTCATAATATATGTAGATATATGTGTCTATGTGTATCTATCAATAAATATATATATTTATTAAAATGGAGTAGTTTTGGTGAAGCATTATGTGGTATTACTTTAAAGAGAATTCTCTTTAACACTTGTCAGATGTCTAAACTCCCCCAGACATATTCTTTTAGTAACGACAAATAAACGCACTGAAGCATAAAGCCGGCATTGTAGGGTAATCAAGTATTGTGAGGGTTATAAATTATCAGGGCTTTATCTTCGCCCTGACATCTTGTCTCATAGAATTAAATCTTAAGATGAAAAGAACTGCCCTTCTTTCTTAATCGTGGCAGGAATCAGTTATAGCAGTCTTCTCTTTCTCCTTCCCCCCAACACCTTCCTACTCCCTAACTGACCATCTTCAAGTATATAAATCTTAAATAAATCCTTCCCATATATGTCACAGTATAATGCCCCGTCCAGAAAAAAATATTTACAATTTTGGTTAATTTGAGAATCTTCATTCTGTAAACACTAGAATCACTAATTGTGCGCCTTATCCGGGGATATTTAGAGGGTCAATAATGATTTTCTGAATTTATCCTAAATCTGTTAAGGTCAAGGTTGTCATCTGATGAAAACCATTTTTTTGTTTTGATGTAACGTGATAACCATTAATGAATAATAGAATGAATTAGAAACGGGTGTAAAGATTTAACATTTATCTTTTATTTAACTTTTTTCCTTTATATT
>JAOPUL010003319.1:8091059-8107860 GCA_027564515.1 Octopus rubescens | reverse complement strand
AGGCATGTGGCTTAGTGTATTGGACTCATGATCGTAAGACTATGGTTTCAATTCCTGAACTGGGTGATGCATTGCGTTCTTGAACAAAACCTTTTATGTTGCTCCAGTCCACTAAGCTGGGAAACAGAAGTATTCCTGTGATGGACTGGTACTCCATCCAGAGGTGCAGTATATGTGCCAGAGAATCCGGGAAAGCGACCCCATGAGCCTATATGACTCAGGATGGTACTTTATTCTTTTATATATGTTTGGGCTAAATTTGACATGTTTTAATGTCTATTTTTGCAGTAACAGTTTGATGGATTAATGAACAGTCAACAGCATTGGAGAGCATAAAGATTAAAGTTGTAGTTGAGAAAAAGTTAGCTGATGTAGAAGACTGGAAGCCATCTAAATATTGGAAGGGAGTTACCTGTATCATGATTATTTGTGCCAGGTACCAAAATGCTGACATATCATGACTTCTGCTCAATGCTCTGTGAACACCGCAAAGGCTGAAAGACATGATATGGACAACTGCAATGGAGACTCCAAAGCTGTGACCAGCAAGAAGGGACACACCAGGCGTTCTGACTGTCCACATGTCTAAATTCATCCAATAACTGCAGGACAGGGCCTTAGGCTCATTTCAGATGGCTATGTGAAGCTGGTGGAGATTGTGGTAAATCCCTGACTGGAGAGGGTGGCTGCTGGAAGGCTTCAGAAACAATCAGAGGTGGTTGTCAGAGAATTTCTAACACTTCACCAGCCCCAAATTCTGGCTGTCTAATTCCCTTGATTGTAATCCCATGGATTACTATATATGGGGTACAGTTGAGAAAGACACCAACTGCTCTGCCTGCAACACCAGGGTTGAGATGGTGGCCAAGATCAAGCAGGTGTTCAAAGATCTTCCCAGAGATACAATGAGGAATGCATGTGCCAGTTTCCAGAGCTGTCTTGAGGCCATGGTGGAAGCTGAGGGCAGCTACTTTCAGCAAACTGTGTTATCTCCCAGCCATAATCTAGTTGATACTTTGATTTTTTTTTTAAAAATTCATTTCAGATGGGATATTGTGTTTTCTTATCCTTTTATGTGTGTGTGTGTGTGTGTGTGTGTGTGTGTGTGTGTGTGTGTTCACATATATATATATATATATATATATATATATACATTCATAAAATATAACAAGAATAGAAGAACATTTTAAAGTGAAATCTTGTCCTGATTAGCAGCAACATGAAACTCCTGTATACATTTGTTGCAAACTCAGTTCTTTTAAAGCTGTTATTATTATATTTAACACAAATTTTATCAACCAAATTCACAAGGTTTTAGTCAACCAAAACCTATGATAAAAGCTACTTGCCCAGTATTCCACACAGTTGGTTTGAACTTGAAAACACTTAATCACAAACTTCTTAACCACACAGCCACACTTGTATTAATAAATCTGTATTTTTACTGTACACATACAGCTCTGTATACCTTAGTACAGTGTTTTGTTTTTACTCTTTGTTTAAGCAATCCAAAGACACCTATGATTATAGGGGGTTATAGGGAGTTATTTCCATTTTCAGTCCCCATATTCTGGTTATTTCAATTTCAATATCCTTATAGCTAGACATATTTTATTATTACCTTTCAGTGCCAGAGTGCCAGTCAAGCACTGGGGTCAATTTAATCTGCCCCTCCAAATTTCTGGCTTTGAGCCTACATTAGAAACAACTGGCAAACTGGCAGAATCGTTAGGTAAAATGCTCAGTGACATTTCTTCTGGCCTTACATTCTAAGTTCAAATTCCACCAAGGCCAATTTTGCCTTTCATCCTTTCAAGGTCAATAAAATATGTACAAGTTAAAATAAATAGCAGTTGAGCATTGAGAGTTGATGTATTTAAGTAGCTCCCTCCCACCAAAATTTCAGGCCTTATGCCTATAGTAGAAAGACTATCATCATCATCATCATCATCATCATCATCATCATCATCATCATCATCATCATTATTTGGCTATCAACCGAATCCGTTATGAAGCTCACCCCAATACCTGCTTTTATGCAGATGAGATAAACAGTGTTCCCCTGTCTGGTGACTATGGTGAAAGAGGTTGTATGTTGGGCAAGGTTGAAAGGATTGAGGATAGACACCTTTCTCTTTGGTTAAAGCCTCCTTTCCTTTATCAAGTTTCACTGAGAAAGGAAAGTGAAGATGGAGAGCGAAGTAATCAGGCACCTGTAGATTGGAGAACAATAGTTGGGTGAGGGCTCATGCCTTTGGTGGTCAAAGTGATCCTGGATTGTGGGGTTCATTGATTGGCTCTAGTTTGAGGCTCTCCCTTATCAAGAAGACTGCATCATCCATGTATTCATTTATTTTGTATTCTATGTATTCTTTTCATCTCAGCTGGTGGTGGTGAGGGGGTTGATTAGTCTTATGTTAGACTTGATCCAGTGGACATATGATCAAAAACTTTGCAGTCATGACTGTCCCATCATTTTATTTATCAGGAACTACATTGTCTACTATATCCTTCTTTAAGGCAGAAGTGTGATTTAGCTGCTATTTCTAGAATGTTGAGTGACCACAAAGAAGCTCCATTGTTGGCTTGTCCAGTAAATGTTTTGTAAAACAAGTACCAGTGATATACTGCAATCAAATCAGCTGACAGTTACACTAACCCTTAACAGTAAAATTGTCCTTCACATGCGAGATCAATTGGTGTTTATAGTCTAACAGTATAATATGTATGTATAATACATCTTTTTTATTATCTTTAGTGTCTGTATGATATATACATGAGCAAGAGATGTTTTATATGTATGTGTTGTGTTTTTGCTATGTGTATATATGTTTTGTGTAAATATATACTATATATTTGTATGTACATATATGCTGTGTGTGTGTGGACATATGTGCTGTGTATAAGCTGTTTGTTGTGTATGCTGAATAATAAGAATCATTCTAAACATAAAGGTGTTCCATAAAAGAACTATTGTCTACTTGAACAGACAGGCAATGGAACCTGGGCAGTTGGACAAACAGACAGACATTAAAAAATAGGCTGTTGGCCAATCTGTGGAAATCAAATGGACAAAAGACAGAACTCAGACAGCAGTAACATCTGAGAGACAGACTGACATAAAGATAAAGTGTCAAGCAAAATTAGACACAGAGTTAAACAGACAAACAATCATATAAACAAACTGCCAGACAAACAGATGATTAGACTATCAGACAGTCTGAAGAGACAGAAAACAGGGCTGGTAGACACAGAAGTAGACAGGGCTGGTATATACAGACAAACAGGGCTGGTAAACATAGACATATGAGGCTGGTAGACAGTCAGACAAAGCTAGTAGACATGGATGAGGCTGGTAGACACAGATAGATAGGGCTGATACACAGATGGACAGAGATAGACAGGGCTAGCTAGTAGATGCAGTTAGTCAAATAAATAATTAGACAATTAGTCTGAAAGACAAAACAAGGCACTCTTGTTTTCTGTCTCTAATACTGTCTAATTATCTATCTGACTGTGTCTACTAGCCTTAGATGTACAACTGTCTTGTTTAGACAATTACTAAAACAGACAGACAGGTGGATAATCAACCAGTTGATTGAGCAATTGGGCAGAGGGGGGGGAGAGGGAGAGAGAGAGTGTGAGAGAGAGAGAGAGAGAGAGAGAGAGTGATAGAATGTGAGAAAACCAGTGATGGCTAGCAAATATCAAATACAAAAACATTAAAAAAAAGGGAGTAAACTAGTTTGTTGTGAGGAATGGATCTCAATTGATTCAATCAGAACCACTGACAGCAGGACCTACTTGAAACATTAAACAACTCTTTTTCACAGAAAACTAATGTATTCCACTTTATGAACTTTTTTAACAGACTGTTGGATAGGCAAGACAGACAGACAGACAGGCAAGTAGACAGACAAACAGAAAGACAGACAGGTAAGCAGGCAGACATGAAGGTATCAAACAGAGTTTGACAAGACAAGTCAGATGGAGAGACAATCATATACAAAGACTTTCAGATGGATATGGAGATAGCAAACGGATAATTAAGCTGTTAGACACTCAGACAGTCAGACAAAAAAAGCAGTCAGATGATCAAACAGACAAATAGACAGACAAATAGACAGACAAATAGACAGACAAATAGACAGACAAATAGACAAACAAATAGACAAACAAATAGACAGACAAATAGACAGACAAATAGACAGACAAATAGACAGACAAATAGACAGACAAATAGACAGACAAATAGACAAACAAATAGACAGACAAATAGACAGCTGATCAAAAAGACAATCAAACAAACTGACAAGCAAGGAGAAACAGTCAGATAGAGAACCCTGTACTTTAGTTACCTGCAGTCGACTTAACTGGAGCTGGAGAATTAGATGGAGTTGTTTGTGGGCAAGTATGAGGAGGAAGACTCAAGTTGATATGGAGTGGTGAGCATGCTGGGCGTGCATGTTCCTGAATGTTGATCTGGTACTGCATTTTCTTTTCACCATCCATGGCTATTGCATCAGTCTGTACTCCAAAGTCCTCGAGAACTTTACTTATTTTTGGTGGCTCTGGCTGTGGAATGGGTTCAGCTATAGATATGATTTCAGGCTTGGGGACCACTGGTGGCAGTGGTTTAACTGAAATTAAAGATCAAACATAGCACTGATTAGTTGTTCTTTACTAAACCACTAAGTTCTGCAGTTATATAAGTTAAGTTAATCCTTTAGCATTTAAACTGGCCATATCCAGCCCTAATATTCTACTTGTTCCATGTTCAACCTGGCTATATCCAGCCTCTTTCACCTACCCTACAATGTTATTCTGAAAATAAGCAATTGCAACATTGAAATTTCAAAGCCACAAGATAATGCAGGATTAATTTGAAACAATATGAATAAATAAGCAATACATTTTACAGAGTAATCTGAATACAAAAGGGTTAAGGTTTAAATTTAGTTAAACTACTAATGGTAATAAAATATGGAAATATTGATATATATATATATGCCTAAGAGAATCCCTAGAGGTTGGAAATCTCTTCTGTTACCTAAATACCAAATCAGCAGTGGTGGAGGATGCCAGAGTGAGAAGAAGGTGGAGGAAGTTCAGGGAGCTATTACCTCTGTTGGCAACAAAAGATTGTATGATGCTTAAAACCTTACCCATCGCCCTCCCTGATTCTCCTATATCCACACTCTCTTCAATACATCTCTTGGACATATTACATTGAGGATGCATTCTGGTGCCTTGTCGTCATCATCATATTTACCACTGTTTAAGCCCCACTCCAGTTTCACCCCATCCACTCAAGTACAAATAAGGTTGCCTTGGAACTTGCAAGGTCACCATAAATCTCCTCCACAAACAGTAAACATGACCCTGCTCCTTTCGTCATACTTTAACCTCTCACACCTTGCTTAAAGGACCACCCTATCTCCTCCCTCTAAGGAAAAGCAGCTCTTAAAGTTACACGGCAAACTCATTTGTACTGATGCTAAAGAAAAAGTACCCAGCACACACTGTAAAATGTTAGGAAGGGCATCCAGCCATAGAAATCAATGCAAAACTGTAACAATGGAGCAAGATGTGGCCTCTGACCTGTTGGATCCTGACAAAACATCCAGCATATATTACCATGAAAAGCAGATGGAATATGAGTTATACCAAAAGCAATGCAAAAGTGGGCATAACATTATCCATTAACTGACATAGGTCATTCCAATTGCATATATAGTAACTCTTTTTTCTGTTCTTCATTGCAGGCAAATAATGGCTTCCAACCAGAAACAACATGCTATCATTGAGTTCTTGACAAAGAAGGGGATGCATGCTGCCTGACATCCATAAAAGCTACAGGTTGTTTATAGAGATAATACCACTGACAAGAACAATTTGCACAGATGGATGAAGTTTAAAGAAGGCAAAACCAGCATTGAAGACAAATCACACAGTGAGAAACTATCAGTTGTGACCACTGACACAAATTGCTGGTAAGTGAACAATCTGATTCATGCAGACAGATGAAACACAATAACAAGATGCTCGCATCTGATCTGATCTATTTGAAGTATCTGAATAATTAATTTCCCATGTTTTTTCCATGCTGTCATGTGTTATACAAATACTGTTTTACAGCTGCATGTCCTTCCTGTTGGTAACCATTACCTATTTTCCAAGTAAGAGATTACTTATTCAACACCATTTTAAAAGTACAAAGCTAGCAAACAATTTGTTGACAGGACACATTACAAGAACGTCACCACTTTTAAGGTCAGTGATTTTCAGAGAAACACACGCATGAACATACATACCAACACCCACACTTGAATATACCAGTTTCCATCTACCAAATTCACTCACAAGTATTTGGTTGGCATGTGGCTATAGAAGATTTTTTGCCTAAGGTGTCACACAGTGGGACTGAAACAGAAATCATGTGGTTGGGAAGTGAATTTCTTAACCATACAGCCATGTCCACACACATAAAACAGGCTTCCCTCAACCAAATTCCAACGCTTCGTCGTCTCCAGGGCCCCATGAAAGTATTTACTTCGTCAGAAGTTTGTTTTCCGGGTCAAAAAGAAAAAGAGTTTTCATGGACTACTATTTTGATACTAACCATGCCATGCCTAATAATGAGGTCAATGTTTTGCACAAGAGATAGTTTTCCTTAGGAACATGTGTCTGTTCCCAATGATAATTTCTTGCAACAAACTTTTTTTGTACATATGTATAGGTACCATGTGCACGATACGGTCTTCAATGAGCTTCATATCGTCGCCAGAAAGAGGGTAGAGTCAAATGTGACGAAAAAGTAATTATGTCTCATATATTTGCTGTTAATCGTTCTCTCTTGTATCAGCATTCAATACACACTGTAAGTAGTTAATAGCCATGCATTGCCTATGTTAATTAGGAATGTAATTAAAATATTTGATGGATCCAACTTCAATAATGACAAGAAACTGGATACTTTACAGTAACTAACCGGTGTAGTTTCTTTTGTAGGGTCACACCTACTTTCATAGGGCTCTGGAAACGAGAAGCACCTGAAGTCCATTTACAAGGTATTAGTAAACCCGAAGTTACAGTAGAAACAGTTGCCCAAGGTGTTGCGCGGTGATTTTGAACCCGGAACCACATTGCAAGGCGAACTTCTGAACGACATAGCTATGCCAGCGTTTCTGTTTGTGTGACGAAAGCAATACAAGCGAGGAAATTATGGATAAAACTGTAAGACGAGCAAAAATACTTTGTGGTAATTATTTACTTTCGCAATCGGAAATGTAGTGAACCAGTGATTTGCCAGTTGGAAATCTATAAACAACGACGCTATTAACACAAAATACACGATTAAAAAAAAAAAGAAAAACTAACTAGTTGTCAGTGATGTTCGGCTTACGTGTTTGATCCCACAAAACCATTATGCCCATATATTTAACTTACTCTACTCCATACACCAAAGTGCTAAGTTCTCGTATGAGGTTATCAAGATAAACGAATAATATAAAGTTTGTTTTTTATGTTTCTACAACCAAGTTCGGTCTATGAGTGGAAATTGAACTTTCAAAGGGGGAGTTACAAAATGGTCACCATTTCCAGATACTGAAATAATGACTGCCGAGAAAAACAACTGAATGTAAAAACTTAGGTAAATCGGTTATTAATGAGATTTATATAGATCGATAATGACAAATCAACATATCTATTTGTGAGGATTCATTTTGATTGTAATATGTACTGAAGTAGTGCTAACCTACTTTTAAAATAAATATTAGAGATAGATTTAAAAGGGAAACAAGGATTGCAAACACTAAGGTGGAGACCAATGGGTGTGGCAAATATTTCCCAACTGAAAATATTCGAACATTAGTTTGACATCTTAATATTCACAATCAGCTTTGTATAACGTAAGTTCGAAGTAGAAAAAAAGTATTTTTTTTTTTTACTGTTTTATGTATCCGACCAAAGTGGGAGATTAATAAAGTAATCAATTCTAAAATGTTTACATTTCCATGTTTGTTGTGAAACACAACGATACACCAGGCTTATTTTTTAAAATGTAATTTAACTCTCAAACCAAATTAATAAATATTCATGTTGTTCAGTTTTACAACTTGTGGGAAAAATAATTATGAAAATAAATTTTAAAGATGAAAATGTCAAAAAGTTACTTTAAACTTCAAATTATTTTTACTGTTAGATACAATCAATTGTTGTGATATTTTGATGATGACTAATTTACGTATAATAGAAATAATTTAAAGGAATTAGATAACTGAAAATTAACATATAACTAAGTATTTTGTTTTATTAAGACTCACCTTACATGTTGCTGTAGTTTTACCTTTCTCACAGTAAGTAACAGGAGCAAGTCCAGGCAGGTAAAAACTTAAAATAGGTGAGATACACGACATGCAAACTAACGAATAAATAAACAATAGTACCATTTTGGGCAACAATTAACGATCAACACAAATATAAAAATATGCTACAATATTAATAAGAGATTATTTCCGGGTGTACCAACGAGAAATATTTATAGGACGAAAATGGCTGCTACACGTCACCGTACAGAAACGGTGAGTAGAATAGTGGCCAGCATGACAATTTCAAGGGACCTAACTCTATACTGAATCCTGCCAACAATTTGTGACGCAATTTGGATTCAACAGTCGCGTTTATTTATATTTAGAAGTTGTTCAGTTCAAAGCTTCATCAGCTGTTGTTTTCATCATGCAATTAGTTTGCATGAAATTTGTATAAAGGTCAGGAACGAGTTTTCTGAGAATGTCGTCACTAACAGAAAGACATAAAGCAAAAGTTATCAAATACTAGATTATGAAATGAAGACTTCCAACAGTATAAAGAATAACAACAGCAGGGTCTCCATGAGTTAAAAAAAAAACTTCGATCAACGAAGATTATCGATGCAATTCCCTCAATGAGTGTTTAAAATGTAATAACAAGCGAGCTAACTTCAATAAAATCAATTGCCGTATTTGCCAGCATATAAGACGCCCTCACGCATAAGACCCACCCCTATTTTATAGATTATATTTTGTGGGAAAAAAGCAGAATTCAGTTTGTATCATCATAAACTTATTGAACGATATTTGAAACTAGTTTTGTATGATTCTGCGCATGTAAATACAATGTTGTGACATTATCCTGGAATAAAGTATGAAACCATAAATTTATCATATATAAACTATGTTATCGGAGTAAAGTGTCTCAGTTTTATCTTCTTTGAAAGTAACTGTATAGTTGTTTATATTTTGGTCAAGAGAATTGTCACACAGGAGGTAAAACTCTGACTGTGATGTTTTACATAAACGCAATCGACCAACAAGGTGGTGCAGCATTGCTATAGTTTTGTTGTCATCCATTCATTGTAATTAGCTGATTGGTGGATGAACATTTAATAACATTCCTTTAATCTTTCTAGGAGAATTTTTCATTTAAATAATCTAAATAATCTTAAATGTGACACAATTAAATAATGTAAGACGTATCAAATGTGGGCTTTGCATGCTGGGGAAGGAGATATAATGAGATGATGTGGTCTCCCTACACAAATGCCAATGTACCCTAAGGAAATTTTCATAAGTTTTTGCTAACAGACTATGATGATAATTTGACTTGTTTTCAATATTTTATTATTAGTAATAATTATTGTACCCAGCAGACTTGTATCAAGGCTTAGATTTGAAACCACATCAGCTCAGTAATAACAAATAGATCACAACCTATCAGGTGACTTGCCCTGAATTCTGACCAATAGTATTTCAGTTGCAATCATTCGATTGTATGATTTTGAATGGAAATTTCTATGAGTTTCTCACCAAAACATGGCCATAAATCGAGGTGCATGCCAACCTCTCAGGGTAGAGGGATGAGACGTGTGCAGTAGAGGCAGAGAAGCAGTGGTTAAGAGGTCTCAGAGAAGATGGGCAAATAGGATTCTTGGTTAGCAACTCGACCTCAGGTTAAGAAGAATCACTTTGTCTACCGTGAATATAATATTCTCACTTCTCCAAGTTCTGACACAAGACATTCTTAATTTTCACCTCTTGTCCCACATGATGTACCTGTCTAATAGTCAATATACATGTATAACTTACCACTGGTAATCAACGATACAACTTTTGGCAATTAGTCTCTATATTTATAAGTAAATAAATGGTTTCATCAAAAGCTTCAAATGATTTTAATATTGGTAACAACATGCAGCATAACCAATTATTCACCACCCATTTGGAAACCACAATGCTAGAAATGACAGTCAACACGAGTTACATTGGTACCACTGGTGTCTAACATGGAACTACAGTCTATATTTGGTGAATCTAATGCTCAAGTATACTTCCATATTGGTGTCACTGATGTTTAATTTAGTTACACTGAAGACCATGACATTAGAAATGGCTGCCATAAGATGCTATACCAACTCGTTAAACTAAAGATACTCTGGAAAACCTGATACCAATACCACACTACAAACTGCTGAATTCAACAGCAAAAGAGTCTCAGAACCACTTCAAAGTGATAATGCCCAACGAAAATACAAATATTGAAGATTTACAATTTGTCATGGCTCATACAAAGCACACTGCTCAACCTTGACTACTTTGGTACCTCTGACACCAACTCCACTACAACAAAACTTCAACAACAAACTGTTGAACATTGACCCCCCCAACATTAACAGAGCAATTTGCTACCAGCTGACAGCCATGGAGTGGTGACTGGTCTGTTAGAAATTGCAGTTAACAATGACCAGACAGTTGAACTTTGTGGCCCAATTATCAGACAGTGACATAAATAACAAAATGCAACCAAACTATTTTGCACACATGACTTCACGGTAGAGACTCTCAAGAACTCTTTCTTGGCATGTTTCTATTTTCTATTCTTGCAGCACCATTAATCCAGTATGTTTACTTTTCCTTGTTCTGTTAAAAAAGAAAAAAATAATAATGTATGCCCTGCAAACATCCTTTGTTCTCATGCTAACACATTTATATACTTGCAACAGACATGTCTAAAATTAATGCATTTCTTTTCTGAAAACCCCACTTGCAGACACTTACATGCACTTGATGTACTATTTTCCTGTAGTCTCACTTGCAGTCAATTTCACGTACATACATGCATGTTACAATGATGTTCCATTTTTTTCTCTGGCAATTATACACTATTCATGCATTTCTGCTACTTACTGTTCTCTTGCTTAATGTTTTTGCATAAATGTTTTAGCGAAAAATGTTTGCAGTTTTCTCATGTTACTGAAGTTTTGCTACATTTTTCTTGCTTAAAACCAAGTCAACAGATTGCAAAGTTTAACCCTTTAGCATTCAAACCGGCCATATCTGGCCCAAATATTTTACCTGTTTTATGTTGAAACCAACAAAATCTGGCCTCTTACACCTACCCTACAATGTCATTCTAAAAATATAGTCATATCATTAAAATCTCAAAGCTACGAGATAATGTATGATTAATTTAAAACAATGTCAATAAAAAAAGCATTACATTGGACAGAATAATCTGAATGCTAAAGGGTTAACTCATGATTTAGTTTCATTTGTACCAGACTGTTATAATTGTGTGTGTGTGTGTGTGCTTACACGAATAAGTGGGCTTCTGGTATAGCTGTGAGGTCTTGGTATGATTGTCTCATACAAACAAAATTGGTATTAATTCATATTTTCATATCATATAAATAATCTCTGTAATTCCTAAATAATAACAGATAGGTATGAGGAAGTAGAGACAAACATTTTATACAGAGTCCTTTGCTGGTCCACTTTTCATAACATTAATTACTAGAGTACCAATAGTGTGTAGACTATGAATAAGTATGGATACAGAGTTATATCCATATGTAGGCACAGGTGTGGCTGTGGGGTTAAGAAGCTTACTTCCCAACCATGTGGTCTTGGGTTCAGTCTCACTGTGCAGCACCTTGAGTGTCTTCTTGTGAGGGGTTTTGGTAGACAAAAACTGAAAGAAGCCCACTGTATGTATATATGTCATACAAAGGATGTTGTTAATTTCCTGTCTTCCATAATAAACATATCTGGCCATGGGAAATATTACCTTGCTTGGAAGCAGGTAAGGGTTAGGAACAGGAAGGGCATCTGGCCTTGGAAAATGTGCATCAGTAAACTCAATCTGACCCATGCAAGCATGGAAAAGTAGGTGTTAAATGATGTTGAATGAGGATGTATTTAGAGTCACAATAAAATTAGGTCCCTAAAAAACCCTATTGTTTAACCATGGAGTTTAATTATGCACTAAAACTATCTGGCTTATGACTCCATGTATATCGCTTCATCACAAATACTTTTTTCTGTTATCATTTTTAATCTGATTATTACCCATATATATATCTACCAGTTCTGGTGATTAACCTGGTGTAATTTCTAATTTTTTAAAAATGTTGTTTTTTTTTTATATTCAGGGAGGAGTAGTGCTGCTCTTTCTGACTCTCTGCCTTCAGACAGGATTTGATAATGCTTCAAAAAAGCTCTCCATTGATCTCGGGGGTGCAAAACGACTTCATGCCCTGTCTACTTTTGTCTCAGGAATACTTCTCTTTCCATGGGCCTTATTTCTCTACATCAGTATTGAAGTAAGTCACTGTCATTTTCTTCTTTGTCATTGTTGTTGTTGTTGTTGTTATTATTTGCTGTGAGTGTTATTTTCTAAAAGATAAACTTGAGCTGACTCTATAACATGTATTCAGTTCATAGTTGTAACGTTTTGTTTTCGCTGCTTTTGCAAATTCTCATGACTCTGTCACCATCCAATTCCGTTATTATGAATTTGAATTGGGAGCTTGAGTCGTAGCGAATCTTTCATTAGCTGATTACACAACCATGGATGCATTGCAGTTACTCTCTTGGCAGAGATTGGTGATCCTGACCATTGATCTTCTAAGATTCCTCCACTCAGCTTCAATGTATGAGGCACCATTGGCTAAGTTGAGCTCTTCACAATTCGCCATGCTGCAGTCCCATGACTTAGTTGTAACTGCTTTACTCTGTAACCTTTGGGAAAGACACGAGCACCACAATTTTCTAATCCTTCTTTAAAATTTAATATTAAGCTACACAAATATTTTTTTTGCTCAGATAAAAAAGGCATTGTGCCAAACAAAGAATCGTTTTTGGTATCAAGACCAAACAATGGGCACAAGAGAATCTCTACATGGTCAGTCCTTCTGCTAGAAATAGCAACCACCTTCAAATCACATCCCACAGTTTAAAAAAAAAAGCTACTGAAGATGTTGGATAATGTAGTCTAAGATTAATTATCTGGAAAGACAGGATAGTCATAGCTATAACAACTTTGATAATATGTCTACTATTATTACCGAGGCAGCAAGCTGGCAGAATCGTTAACATACTGGACAAAATGCTTAGCGGCATTTTGTCTCTTGTTACATTGTGAGTTCCACCGAGGTCAACTTTACCTTTCATCCTTCTGGGATCAACTAGTTCCTCCGCTAAAATTTCAGGCCTCATGCCTCTAGTAGAAAGGAAAGTACTAGTTGAATACTGGAGTTGATGTAATCAACTAGCACCTGCCCACAAAATTTCAGGCCTTGTGCCTATAGTAGAAAGGATTATTATTATTACTATTGTGAAGGGCTATATTTATTATGTAATATGTAAAACGCATAATACATAAACTGCTTGTTTCAGACTAGGCAGCTGAAAAAAGGTGCCACTACTATTTCATAACCATGTAGTGTGTAATTGAAAGAAGTGATTGGGAGTTCAATATAATTTTTAACAATTTATTTGCAGATGCCCAAATTTGTTAAAACCATTCCACTTATACTAGATTAGGAAATTAAAAATGCTGGTCAATTCAAACCTTACTAAAGCCATTGTGTTCTGTGACTATAATATTTATAAAATTGAAAAAGAACCTGTGCTTGTAATGGGAATTTTGAAAGAAGTATCTACAAAACTAGTTTTTAAACATTAAATGGCTATGGGGGTCCACCAGAATAAAATAGTAATCAAAGAGATCCATAGATAAAAAAAAAAAAAACGGTTGAGAATTGCTGGCATGACGTGTGTGTGTGTGTATGGTTAAGAAGCTTATTTTGTAGTCATGTGGGTTTCAGATTCCATCCCACTGCACAGCACCTTGGGCAAGTGTCTGCTTCTATAGTTCTGGGCCAACCAAAGCCTTGTGAGTGAATTTAGTTGACAGAAATTGGAAAAAGCTTCTGTGTGTGTGATGTATGTGTGCATGAATATGTGTATGTGGGTGTTTGTTTACAATTAATGCATGATATCAAGACAAAGAGATACAAAGTCACCATTTGTGCAAAAATAGTGTCATTAACTTGTTTGTGTTCGATGGACATGAGGGAAATATTACTTTACTCAGAAACAGATGAAGGTCTGCAGCAGGAAGATCATCCAGCCATAGAAAATTTGCTGCAATGAATTTCATCTGACCTGTGCAAGCATGGAAACGTAGATGTTAAAATGATGATGCTGTTGTATTTATTAGAGAAAAAGATACAAGTGTGCATGAGCTGCTTTATTTCATTGTTCACTGACTTCCCTTATATTATGATTACCTAACTTATCTTTTTCAGAATGATGTACAGTCCACTTTGTACCTTCTGTTCCCCATCATCTTAGTGGTGTTCTTCACTTTCATTGTTGACTACTACGTCACATCTGTCGTCAACAATCATTTACAGAGCGCACACACTGCAGCATATGGTGCATATGCTATTTTCATATCTGCTTTGCTTATCAGTGTTAGCTGGAACCATCCCTACATGGCTCGCATCACTACAATGGACAAACTGAAGGAGATCATCACTGAGGACCACATACTTTCTGCAGGAGTACTCTTCAGTATATGTGCTTTCTTAATATGTATGTATTACTTCTCTTTGCCATTTCGATCATACTGCTGCCCCTTATCATCTTCTTCATTTCTCCTCCCCAAAACTGATATTCACTGTGTCCACCTCAGTCCCCATCTCTAATCATCTGTCACACTCTAGTGCACTTACCTACCCACCTACCTTTCCTGTTCTCCCATCTCTATTCTCTCTCAAATTCACCATGTACCTTTACCATCTTTAAAGGTATTCCTTTACCATCTTTCTACCCCTTTCTAGCTGTGGAAGCCAAGCATTCACCTCTCCAGCGAGACTCCTGTTCCTGTCCCTCTATTACACTTTCAAATCTCTCATTACTATACCCAACTCAGTGGTGGAGTCTTGTCTTGCAAGTACTTGGTGACCTCACTAGTGCTGGTGCTATGAGAAAAGCACCCAGTATGTTCTGTGAAGTAATTGGCATTAGGAAAGGCATTCAGCTGTAGAAACCATTGCAAAGCAGACATTGGAGCTCAGTGCCACTCTCTGGCTCATCAGTTCCTGTCAAACTGTCCAACACATGCCAGCACAGAAAAAGGGTTGTTAAATGATGATGATGATGATTGTTAAGGGCTATTAGTATTGATATACTGAATAGAATAGCGGATTGACAGAATTAGTAAAGCATTAGACAAAATTGCTGGCAATATTAAGTCACAGGCCTTTACGACTCTTGTGCACCTGAAATAGGTGTGTTCAAAAGGTATCCGACTTTATTTTCCCCCTACCAAAACTAATGCCACATGGGCAAAATCCTTTGAGGAGGAGGTGACGCCATCCTTCCTGTGCCTGTGTGAAAATTTTCACGTCAGTAGGCTGCATCAGTTACTGGCTGTTACACCTAGAGTACAGACGTGTAGTGCGCACTTGTCAGAGTTTCATTTCCACACAAGATGATTGAATGCATCAAGCAGATGACCGAATGCATGTCTCATCACCAGTGATGACGGTCTTCAAGTCTTGGTCATTGTTTGCATAGTCCAGCATATCCTGTGCGATTTCCATGCAGAGTTGCTTCTGCTATTCCACCAGCACCTTGGGAACAAATTTCGCCGACACACTCCACATACACAAATTCTCTGTTAAAATGGGATGCACTGATCCTGTGCTTATCCCACTTTGTGAGCAATTTCCTGGACTGTTACATGATGGTCTTGTATGACTATTCGCCAAACCTTCTCAATCAGCTCCTCATTTCGGCTTGTGGATGGCCTGCCTGAGCATGCCTCGCTCTCCACTGAGGTGAAACCATGTTTGAAATGGTTGTACCACTCCTTGATCTGAGTTTTGACCATGGCATCATCACCAAAGGCCTGCTGAATCTCTTGGACGGTTTGAGCTTGAATATCGTCAATTGGTAAAACTTTATGAAAAATCTCTGCTCAATGCGATTGGTGAAAACAAAAATCCAATGAGCACGCACTACATATCTGTACTCTAGGCGTAACAACCAGGAACTAACATGGCCTACTGACGTGAAAATTTTCACGCATGTACAGGAAGGATGGTGTCACCTTCAACCCAAAGGATTTTGCCCACATGGCATTAGTTTTGGAGAGAAAAAATAAAGTCGAATACTTTTTGAATGCACCTTGTATTAGTTATTCAAATTAAACCAATGTTTCTCTCTCAAATTAACATTTAACTGTGACATTTCTGTGCAAATAAGGGTCTATAAACTGGTTTACATTGTTGAATTTGTTTATGTAAATATATTTATTTAATTAGATATCATCATCATCATCATCCTTTAACGTCCGTTTTCCATGCTAGCATGGGTGGGACGGTACCAAAGGAACTGGCCAAGCCGGAGCCTGCACCAGACTCCTGTGGTTTTGTTTTGGCAGGATTTTACAGCTGGATGCCCTTCCTAAC
>JAOPUL010003319.1:8072072-8087421 GCA_027564515.1 Octopus rubescens | reverse complement strand
TAAAAACACCCAGCACACACTGTAAATGTGGTTGGCGGTAGGAAGGGCATCCAGCTGTAGAAACCAAGCCAAACCCGGTCAAACCGTCCAACCCATGCTTGCATGGAAAAACGGATGTTAAAGGATGATGATGATGATGATGATGAAAACTGTTTAAGTAGTAGTGGTGGTAACTGCAGTGACTATAGTGTTATTAGTAGAAATTTCTTGAATCTAATTTACAGTACCCCATATTAGCATTTGTCAGTCTATCTACCTGAATTACCCACTGTCCACAACCAAGTTCCCAGTTCCTTACGTTATGATTGACATTGTCATTATCATTATCATCATCATTATCACTTCAACTAATCATTGTTACCAGCAATACCATGACTCCACCTAAAATATCAAAATTCGTAAAATGTTAAGTTTTAAGATGGAAGGGAAATGAAAAGATCTTTTGTCTTTAAAGATTAATAAACAAAGCAAACAAAAACTTCAAAAAATAGTAAATGATATTGTTGAAAGAATTATTCTTTAACTTTGTAAAGAGATATCGTGTGTATCATTATCATTTTAACATCCACTTTTCCATGCTTGCATGGATTGGACTGAGTTTATTGAGGCAGATTTTCTATGGCTGGACACCTTTCCTGTCACCAACCCTCACCTGTTTCCAAGCAAGGTAATATTTCCTCAGGCCAGACATGTTCTCGCAGAATATTGGAAATAAATGACACTGCTTGTATGACAGTGATACTCATTTACAACTATCATGCAATGTCAGGAAAAGTGGACACAAGCACACACATCTAATCTATATTAGCAGATGTCTGTGTATTTGTATGTCTGTGCATAATACCATTGAGGGAATGAGAGGGGACAGAAAAAAACAGAAGCAAAGTGAGGAAGTGGCTCTTTACTGCTCCTCCTCCATCTCCTCATTCGTCACATTTTTCAATAGAGAGAGAAATGTAAATAGTGTGAGTGAGAGGGGAGAGAAAGAAATAGAGAAGCAAAGTGAGGAAGTGACTCTTTATTTCTCCTCCATCTCCTCATTTGTCACAATGTGTTTCGATAGAGGAAGAAATGTAAATAGTGTAAGTAGGTGAGTGAGTTAGAAAGAGAGAGAGAGAGAGAGTGAAAGAAATAGACATAGACTAAAAGAGAGGAACTATTACAGAGAGTGAGAGAGAATATGTGAGAGTGAGAGAAACACAGAAGTGAGAAAGAAAACAAGTTTCTATAGGGGAAGTCAAAAGAGAGAGGGATAATGGGAGAGAGAGAGAGATGCTGATGTTTGGTACTGTATGTATGTTCTATAGGCGAAGGTGAAAGAAAGCCAGCACAAAGAGAGGGAGAAAGCAGGTGAGAAAGAGACACTGATATGTCTGTGTGTGTGTGCGTGCATGCAGCGTTTCACAATCACCATTTATTTCAATCACTCTTATGAAGATATTCACGTAACTTACTCACATTTTTCCATTTAATCCCCATTTTAATTTTCAAAAAAGTTTCCAAGAAAACTGTTTTCACTCTCTACAAGAGGAGACGGGGGAGATGTAGATGATCAGTATTCTACAGTGAATACAGGTAGCCAAAGTAAGGTCACTAGAGACCTTGCACAACGACACCAAAGACGTGAAAATGTCTGAAGGAGAGCTGCTGCATGCAGGGCCAATGAGTCATAAGAGGCACGGGAAAAATGGTTAGCACAATTACGTCAACAAAATGCAATCCGCAGGAGCCAAGAGTCAAAAATGGAAAGAGAAAAATGTTTAAAGGATGCAAAACAAAGACAAGCTGCTAGAGTTGCCAGTGAGTCAATGGGTCAACGAGAGATGAGACAAAGAAAAAAACCAAGAGCAAACAGTTGCTGCAAGACTTCGCCAATCCTCAGAAGAAAGACATAAGTGTCTTGAGCAGCAAAGACATGAAAAAGACTGAAGGAGAGCTGTTGCATGCAGGGCCACTGAGTCACAAGAGGCATAGGAAAAACGGTTAGAACAATTACTTCAACAAAATGCAATCCACAGGAGCCAAGAGTCAAAAAAGGAAAGGGGGAAACATTTAAAGGATGTAAGACAAAGACAAGCTGCCAGAGTTGCTAATGAGACAATGGGTCAGCGAGAGATGTTGTTTACCCAGAAGATCTTATGGAATTTCCTTTATCATATTGTGATAGAATTTATCTCCCTTCACAAAAGTATAAATTTTGCATTTTTGTTTTTTATTATTATTTAAAAAACATTTTTTTTTTTTTGCATTATGAATTCAGAATTGATTTCATCATGTATCCCAATTGAAGAATAAATTGAATTTAGAATAACAAATTTCTATACAACATATTTTGCTTTTTTCTTCTAAGGAACAATTTCATTCCCAGGTGCCTCTGCTAGTATATAATACATACACATACACACACACACACACACACACATATATATATATATAAACACATTCATATACATACACACATATATACTCACACACATACATGCACACACACACCCACACACATCACATACACATATATACCGTCGCACTCAAGTAATAAAAGACTTTATATAGATTTTTTTTTTACCATGCCATATACCTGGCTAATTTTCTGATAACTCCATTAATTTATGATACTTTATAAGAAAGTTAATACTTTATAGGATCTAAATTTTCAACTGATGATGATGATGATGTGTTTACCATTAATATTGAAGTGTTATTACACTGCCTCCTTTGGTTTTATTTCACTAATTATTTCTGTTTTTGAATTATATTTTACTAAACATTTTGCACTGTATTAAAATAATTATTTATCCTTTTCATCTCTGCAGAGGATTATATCAGGTAGCCAGAAGGGAAGTTAGGTGATAGGTTTACAGAGTGAAAGAAAAAACAGAAAGTATTTTACAGTGTGAGGATCAGAGGCGTGAGGTATTCTGGATTGCAAATCAGTGTATCAGAGAAAATAGAGATGTTGTGGGTGAGAAATGTGTGAGAATGGATGATGGTATGCTTGCATTTAGTGATTCAGAGAAGAAAGATGTATGGAAGTGTACTATGAAAGGTTGATAAATGTGGATGCATAGGAGGAGACTGAACTGAGGGATCAGCCATCAAAGTTGACAGCAGTATGATAGGGCAATTAAGAATATGAAGACAGAGAAAGCCCTAGGCCATCAAGAATCACTGCCGAGATGCTTAAAATATCTGCTGGAATAGGATATAACCTAGTCACTCGTATAGTTAATCAGGTTATCCAGGAAGGTGTCATCCCCAATGAGTGTGCTACAAGGGTAAAGGTGATGCCTTAGGTAGAAACAACTACAGAGGTATCAAACTGCTGAACCAAGTCATGAATGTTACAGAGAGTTATAACCAAATTGTTTAGGAATAGAATTAAAGTAGATGAGATGCAGTTTGGTTTTGTGCCTGTTGAGAGTACCACAGATGCCATCTTCCTAGTGAGACAGCTGCAGAGAAGTATCTGGCAAAAAGTAAACAATTGTACTTGGCTTTCATCGACCTGGAGAAAATTTTTGACAAAGTCCCTCGCTCTATTATCTGGTGATTTCTAAGGTAGGTAGGAGTAGACAAGTGGTTTGTTAGCGCTGTACGAGCCATGTATAGTGGTGTTGTCAGTAGGGTGAGAGTTGAGTGATGAATTTAGCGTACAAGTAAGGGTTCACTAAGGTTCAGTTCTCAGTCCACTCTTATTCATCATAGTCCTCCAGGCCATACCAGAGGAACTGGCTGCCCATGGGAACTAATATATGCTGATGACCTCACTCTTATAGCAGAATCTGTAGTGGAATTGGAGAAGAAATTCCAGGTATGGAAGCAAAACCTGGAATCAAAGGGCTTTAGAGTTAATCTAGCGAAGACCAAAGTTGTTGTAAGCAAGAAAGTGGATAAGACACTCTTTCCATCTGGTAAATGGCTTTGCTCAATATGTAGGAATGGTGGTGGAAGAAATTCCTTTTGTTGCACTTAGTGCAAGCTATGGACACACGAGAGGTGCAGTGGAACCACAAGTAGGTTAATAGAGAAAGCCACTTTGTATGTGGCAGATGTGCAGGGACAATAAGCATGAAGGACACACGGGAATTTGACTCTTTCAAATGCCCAGGAGGTTCCCTCGCAGTTGTAGATAGTTTCTGTTAACTAGGTGATCAAATTAGCAGAGGTGGAGGATGATCTGAAAGTATAGTTATGAGAATAAGAAGAGGATGAGGGAAGTTTAGAGAGAGGCAACAAAAGGCCTCTCTCTCAGAGTGAAAGGCATATTGTATGATGCTTGTGTACAAATAGCTAGGCTCCATGGTAGTGAGATATGGGCCCTGAATGCAGATGATATACATTGACCAGAGAAGAATGAAGCTAGTATGCTCTGATGGTGATGTGCATGTATAACAAAATGCAAATATGCTGAGAGAAAACTTGGGCATAAGAGGAATCAGATGTAGCATGCAAGAGATTACGTTAGTTTGGACATGTGATGCATATGAATGAAGACAGCTGTATAAAGAAGTGTTGATCATTTAAAGTGGATGGCAGCTGAAGAGGGAGACCCAGGAAGACATGGGATGAAGTAGTGAGGTCCGATATCAAGATGTTGGGCTTCACAGAGATGACAATGGATCGAGATGTCTGGTGATATGAGGTTCTTGTGAAGACCTGCCCACTTTAGCGAAACTGAGATTTGGAAGCAGTGTATTCCACCCACATGTAACATTAATTCACCCCCTCCCCCACCCCAATGAACCGAACTACATCTCTTCTTCATGCACTATGCTTATCTCTCCCTCCCCAATCCAGTCTCTTCCCCTATCAACTGTATCATATCCCCTTCCTCCTCATATGCCTATGTTTCACTACTCACTGCATTCCCCTCTTTTTGTAGTTTTGTGAACTCCCTACTCACACATCCTGGGCAATCCTCTACATTTATATTCACATCCTTGTACCTTGAGAGTATGCCCTGGAAAGTTGCCACCATCTCTCTTATTCTTGCTCTATCTCCATCCCCAGCCCACCCCTCTGACTGGGGTAACCATGTATCTCTTCTATGGCAGGACACCTGTTTGTCCCTGTCATACTCTAACCAGCCACTGCCTTCAATACTCTCACCCTCTCAAGGGATTTTTGTCTCGCAAGTTACTTGGTGACCTTGTTAGTGTTGGAGCCATATGAAAAGCACCCAGGCAATTCTGTAAAATGGTTAGTATTAGAAAGGGCATCCAGCAGTAAAAAAAAACATGTCAAAGCAGACCTCACCAGTGCTGGTGCCACATAAGAAATCACCCAGTCCACTCTGTAAAGTGGTTGGTGTTAGGAAGGGCATCCAGTCATAAAAAACATGCCAAAGTAGACAGTGGAGCTTGGCACAGTCCTCTGGCTTACCAACTCCTGTGTCAAACTGTCCAACCCATGTCAGCATGGAAGATAGATGTTAAATGATGATTATGATGAACATCCTGAAATGTTGATAAAATTGAAGCATTGGGAAATTATTTTCCTCAAGAGATAGCTATTAGTAAATGTTTTAATAGTCTGCTTTGAACAGTATATTTTTCATTCATTGAACTGCAAGTGGGAATAAATAGTAGGACTTATTTTTTATGTGTCAGTCATTGGACTGCGATAATGCTAGGGCACCACCTTGCATGGTTTTAACCAAGCAAATTGTCACCAGTACTTTTTAAAAGTTTGTTACTTATTCTATCAGTCTCTCTTACTGAACCACTATGTTATATAGACATAGACAAACCAATACCAATTATCAAGCAGTGGTAGGGGACAAACACATTAACGACAGGTTTCGTTCAGTTTCTGTCTACCAAATTCACTCACAAGGCTTTGGTTGGCCCAAGTCTATAGTAGAAGACACTTGCCTAGGGTGCCACTGAACCCGGAACCATGTGGTTGGGAAGCAAACTTCTTACTACACAGCCGCATCTGCCCCTACGTGTACAGAAAGGAACATGTAATCAATGATTTTATGGTTTTTTTTCTGTAACTAGCACATTTCAGTTCATGTGCTCTTTTGCATGGTGCAGCATTCTAAGATCAGATCACTTCTTCCAATATTGCAAACTTCTTCCACTGGGATTATTTGTCACTTATTCACCCTCATCTTTCATGCCATCAAGTATTCATTCAGGCACAGTCTTCTCTTTGATACTTAGTTTTTCATTCATTCACCTTTGCTTCATAGATCATGTGCACTGACATTAAACATTCAGTAGGACAAGCTCACTTCATATCAGTTCAGCCCTTGTATTCAAAACCTGTGATTCACTACTATGCAAGATTGCACTTCAAACACCTGCTCTTAACTCAATGAGAGAAACCGTCAACACAGGTAATTGTTATTTGAATCTTCCCCACCTGGTCATTATTTGACTACAATGCTCCTACATCAGATTAGGTTACAAAACATTATGAACTACTTCTAGAGATTGAAAGACATCCTTTCTTGGCTGTACCTCACTTCTTTTGTGTATCTATTACATATAAAATCCTTCTCAGCCAACCTGATTGATAGCCCACTGAATCTTTTATGCATTGAACACATAATATAGAGTTCCAGCCTACACCCTTTCTGCATATCAAGCATGGTCACAGACCACTTGGTAGCAGAGTTCTGTTTTCTTCACTGCAAACAAAACTTTACTAGCTTGTCTTTTTGGCCCCTTGAGTCAAGATCCAGTTTCTATGTTTGGGACTTTTCCTCTAATGAGAATTTAACTGCCAGCATAAAGGAGTCCCTGCAGACAATTCATCTAATATATCTTATATAAGCAGATGAGACTGAGAACCGGGTCCTGGTGGAGACCAACCTGCACGTTGAATTCTTCACTAAAATCATTGCCTCACAGCATTCCTGTTCATAGCTATTCATCTACATCCAGTTTTCTTAGTAACCACCAGACTACAGAGCATTGTATCATGTCAAATACCTTCTTCAGGTCAATGAATGTTAGGCATAGAGGCTTGCTTTTAGCTAAAAACCTCTGTAGTTGTTTCAACATGAGGCCATTTCCTGGCACAAACCTAAATTGCATCTCATATCTTCCTGATAAGCTGTGCTATAACTCATTCTGCTACTTTTATATCTTAGTCCATCAACTTAATGCTTATATAGTTGCTTCTTTATAAAGCAGCTCCCTTGTTGCAAATGAAGCAATTGATGCTGCTATGAGGATAACACCCTCCTTGTACTATCTGATTAACTATGTCAATAACTAGCATGAGGATAATATCTTCCTTCTACTACTTGAGCATGCAGATAACTAGCATGTGAATAACACCTTCCTTGTATTACTTGATTAATTATGTGAATAACTAGTATGTCTTTCAGATATTTTTGAAGCATCAACTACCTTTGCTTTGATATCCTAATGGCTCTTTTGACCATATCAAATATAGTCAACCTTGATAGCTGGTCTCACATGGAATAATACCCGCTCTCCCATACATTCACCATATTCCTCTCTTCCTTCTCAGTATCAGTGAAGACAAATGCATAACTTTAACTTTGTATGCACTTTTCGCCAGCAATTCAGAATATCTAACACTTTTGATCTCCATGATTACAAACACTTTCAGCTCCTCTCTTTGCTATATGTGATGCCTTGTTTCTTTTCTAGCTACATGGTATTCCTTTCACCACCTGCAGCTAGGGCCTTACTCCAAATACAGACCTCATCCATAGATCAGAATTATGTCTTGTTTATCTGTAGTAGTAGTATCTTCCATATCCAGTTTCCTTGTGAATCCACCAAGCTCTTATCTTGAGGTAACTAATCACTAGTCCATGTTGGGCAAATTCTCCATTATTAATCAGCTGTCCATCCAATTTTGTAATATAAAATCTCTCAGGTTACCATGTTCACATGAGTGATAGGTGGTCAGGTCACTTGTCACCTTTCTGAAACTTGTGTTGCAAATAGTTAGGTCATCAACATTATGCAATCCAAGAACTTTGATTCCTTGTACGAATGCCATAACCCCCATGTACATCAAAATAACCATCTTGTGTTACTCAATATGCTATTTGTCACCAACTGTGATAACAAGGGTGCTATCATTTGTTATCAAGGTAGTCTGCAACAAGACTTCATAGAGACGGTCCTTTTGCTTATTTGTCAGTCCTGACTGGAGCATTGGCATAAAGCTCTTTTGGGCAGCCTATAATTAGGTTAAGCTTAATTATTTTGACACATACTCAAATTATACTCCATTAACTTCAGAACTGTAACGCACTCAGAATAATTTGTATCAGTGAAGAGTACAGCCGAAGCTCCTCTTTTGTACATCTTGCCTCAACCCAATGTCTCCAGGTTTACCATTCGTTATGTTATCATTAATAAGGACAACTCAATGTAGTTCTGTAACTGAAGAGTTTCTAAGCTGATGTTCTTTGAGGTTTTCACTTGAAAGTTAGAGAGTTGATTAGATTGTTTGATGACAGTTGAGGGATTAACTAACCTGCTACGATGTACAGCACTAATATGGTGTTAGGCCTTTTGATGCAGTGGCAGTTTTCTTTATGTATATCAAGATTATTATTGCTGGATGCCCTCCTGTTACCAACCACTTTACATCAAAGAGAGTGTGTTTTATCAAACTACCAATATTACAGAGGATGCTTGCAAGAACTAAAGTTTCTGCTTCTCCAAATGGGTTATTTTTTTATGCAGTTTAAAAAATCCACATCTCTTCTACGAGACTAGGACAGAATCCATTACATATACTATACAGTTCATTTGGAGTACCCAACTTACAAGATGGCTAACCAGCACTGAGGCTGAGAAACATCAATCACTTCTCTATAAGAGGAGGATTTTGTTACTATGGGAGCTCACACAGGCAGTCTAAGGCCTCTGTAAATAAAGGTTTCTATGATCTAGGAAGGTTCTTAGTTATGAAGGGAGCTATAATGGTGATCAGAGGTGGCAGACATACATGTTGTCTCCATTATGTAGGTAGAGGGAAAGAATTTACAGTGATATTCAGGTGCCTGAGAATGAGGACATCTCCATGATGTAAGCAGAAGTGGATATTTAGCTACCAAGGGAACTTACCTTAATATACTAATGATAGTTAGATGCAGATGGTCAAGAGTGATGGAGAATAAATAGATATACACATCTGGCCTTCCACACCTTCTACAAATGCCGGATGGAAATGTACTGTGTGCAGAATACCTGTGGAATAAGATTACTGAGAAAATACAATTAACAGAGATGTGGTTAATCATTGAATGTTCAAAGTTGAGCATTGATGATAATAATGAGAAAAACAATCACATTTTAACAAAGATATAGCAGCCTATGACTTTGTTTTGAGGTTTACAGTAAGGCGCTACAAGAATTTCTTCCAATTCCTTGGCTCTTATAATGTTGTTTATCAAGATGTCAAGTAAAATATAAGATTTTATTAGTTCCATAATATTCAAGAGACATTTATTTAAAGTTTTTGTGAATGACATTTGTCTTCTGTGGCTTATTTATAATCTCCTTGATTAAACACTGACACTTATATAAAATTGCATCTCAGTGTTAAATATAACAAAGTTTGCTCTTAAATTAAATCTGTAATTTACAGATTTCACCCAAGAATTTTCTCTAGAGCAATTAGCCAACCAGAATTACCTTCCTAGTAAATGGAGACAACTTGCACTGGTTGTCTGCAGTTACTGAGAATGAGAACGTCTAATGTTGCAAACAAAGGTGAGTTTAACTATCAAGGGAACTTATAACAGAAACAGACACCTATTGTATAAAGGATGCATCTACTAGCCTTAATTCTAGTGTTACTACAATCTCTCAGGGCTTCATCGTACAATTACTGGGACAATAATAGCAACCAAAAGACTTAATACTTATTTCAAAGAATTATTCAAAAACTTTTAGGCGAATTCAATATCAAATTCTAAAATATAACTTTGATTTGATCCCATTTTAAAATATTTTACACTAAAATTACAAATAAAAAGCATGTGAACTAATGATGAAATTGGAAAGAATAAACAGACTCATTGTAAAAATATATTTCTTTAGTGAAATAAAAATAGCTATACTTGGCATTCTCTTTATTTAATTCAGAAAGTGATCATAACTGAAATGCTCCAGAAATTAGCACCATAGCTGGTATAAAAAATATAAAACGATATAAATTAAGATATTAATTGCCTTAACAGATAATTTAATAACCCAATTATCAATGCTGCTTACTGTCATTGCAATTAACTTTTATAGTTAAGTAAGTTAGTGAAGATCATCGCAGCAGTTTGTACTAAATATACAGTTAATGGAATCTGAAACATAAAATTGTTAGTTCAATACATCAAAAGTCATATATTCAAGTAGCACAAAAGTAAATATTTCGGAAAAGATTTTTATGGTCACCTGAAGACTCAAAGAATGTTTCAATTAATAAATGCTTTACAATACACCGAACTATTGGTACACAAATATAATTTTGAAAGTTTTAGTGCATATAGACATTTAACCAGTCTAGAACAGCTGATAATTTGAAAAAGTTGAAGATTTTTATAAAAGAATTTAGCATCATTTTGTCACTTATTATAGTTAAGCACTAAATACACTGAAATCTTAATAAATTTCAAAGATTAAAGAATTTATAACAGGGTTGTGGTAAGCCTTCAGGTTTTTTTTTTTTGGTTCAATGTCACAGGTCACTGTTTTTAACAAATTTTAGTTTCTTAGAATTTGATGAGATCTGTGGGTCCATGTGATTTCCTTTTTATATGTAAACATGCATGTGTATAGTTATGTTTTTCAAAACAAACTTTTGTGCAGATACACAAAGTAAATATAAAAGTGAAATTTTAAAAAAATGCAAACTCTCATTCACTTTCACCTTATGTATCTGCATAAAATGCTATTTAGAAATATACAAACATATTTTCTAGTTTCCCCATCACTAAAAAGGAAATATAATCTAAATTTTGTGTGTGGTGCACATGTATTTAAATGTATGCAAATGTAGTTTCAAACTTTATCGTAATCATCATCAGGAAGCTTCCTTTTGAGAGGATTAATAACACCAGCAGTTGGAATGGTTGAACCAATTTGTGAAGTTTGTTGTGGATTAATGTTGATGGTTTGAGGAGTAACCAAAGAAGTACCACCAGTGGATAAGATACTTGTGTTAGAAATAGCATTACTCCCAGTTACATGGCAGCTAGTTGTATTCATTGCTACTTGGCTATGTTGGTTGCCAGTTACACTTTGGATGTTAGAATTGCTCGTTGCTGGTTTAGGACCTAAGAAAGGAGGAAAAAAAAAAAAACTTTTATATTTGAAAAGAAGTATTTACAAATAAATCATAACTCTAATAAAATTATAATTTAAAAAATCCATTATGTGCAATAGAAGCAGTATTAAATTAAAATAGCCATCTATGCATCATACTTAATGTAAATACTTCATTGAAAGGCAAATTTACTGCTGTAGACATCTGAAGATAACATTTCTTATGGACATGCTGTGTTTAAAAACATAATATATATTAGATGGAGAAAATCCTCCTAGCAGCAGGTATGAGAACACACCAGTGACAAGGCCCAATGAAGCTGAAATGCATCGGGCATTCTCATGACCCACTGCTAGGACAATTTTCATCTTCCTCCAATATATATTGTGGTTTTTAAACATAACATGTCCATAAAAGATGTTATCGCCAGACAAATACTGCAGTAAATTTGCCTTTCAATGATGTAATTTATGTTAAGTATGATGGATGACTTTAAAAATATATAATTTCATCAACACATAGACATCTAAATTGCTGTCTTATTTTCAAATTTATTGTGTAAAGCTAATCTTTTAGTTCTATAAGAGTTCAATGTTGGATATCCTCAGATCATTCCCTTTGTTTACTCTCCATTTGTTTACACATCATCTCCATTTAATTTTCAACCATCATGTCTTTCAATTCTGAGCTAAAAAATAAAACAAACTAAAAAACTTCTTTTTATATAGTTGTCTCATTCTTTTAATAAAGAAACAAATGTTTCTCAGTAAGTTAACCTTTAACCACTTTTCAAAATTGGTATCATGTTTGGAATTCCTAACTTTCAGTACAGCATCCCCAAATATATATGAGATGGCCATAATTAGAATCTAAACTAACACACCTAATATCTTGTATTAACATATTTATGACACTAGATCAAAGGCTTATCTCTAATCATCATTATCGTCATTTAACGTCCGTTTTCCATGCTGGCATGGGCTGGACGGTTTGACAGGAGCTGGCTAGCTGAAGAGCTGCCCAGGCTCCATGTCTGTTTTGGCATGCTTTCTATGGCTGGATGCCCTTCCTAATGCCAACCAGTTAGCAGAGTGTACTTGGTGCTTTTATACTGCATTAGCATGGGTGCTTTTTATATGGCACCAGCACACACGAGCCTGCAAGATTAGGATTGCTCAGCTGAAAAGGGATGCAGGGGACATGCCTGTATGCAAGGACAACCAAACCGTCAGGAGTTTCAGTCCCTTGTCATCCCCTCTGTGAGGCCCAGGCTATGTAAAAAACATACTGGAAAAAAATTCTATGCCCTGAAGTAAACCTCAAAGGTAGATTTACAATGGATTATGAAAACCGATATTTTTTAGATTAAACTTTTACTTTTAGGGATTTTTAATTTTTTTTTTTGTACTTAAAATTTATTCCTAAAATGTTGGCAGAAAGAAACCTTTGAGCAAACAGAAAAGCTAGGTTAAAAGGGACAATTAAAACAAAGCTACAAAAAATAAAGTGACAACAAGCAGCACCAAAAAGGTCAGCTTGTTAATACAACGATGATAGATAAGAGGAATTTAAATAAGTTATCTATAATACAAACAAAACTGTAACCAGACAACAGAAAAGTGATAAATTGAAGAAAACTATTTCCCTCATTTGCAAACATTCCCCAAAACACATAGTACACTATTAATGCTTGTAGCACTTGCTCAGTAAATATTTTCTATAAATTGCTTTCAATCTTAACACAGGGATAATTTTCCTGATAAGCAAATTTTCATTTAGTTACATTGTTATAAATTTTCATTTTGTTTTATTTCACTAGTTCTTGTTTGTGCCATATATATGATAAATTGGGGTATTTACGTCTATTGACGCAATTTATAGATTAACATTATAAGTGCTCTTATTCAGTAAATCTTGTGGTACCATCAATAGGGATTAATCTTCCAATCAAAAATGAAAGGTTGCCAGTATCACATTACGTATGTAAGCTGAGCAAAATAGCAAATGATCGGTACAGTTGAGATGAGATGAAAGTTATGAAAAGTAATAAGGGAAAAAAATTTGTAGAGGAAAGAATAGTAAAAGAGGAAGAATTTACGCGACCGTTTCAGATGAGAGATGATGGCTAAAAGACTTGTTATTGTCAGCAGATCACATGGTATCACATAAATGTATTTTTTAAGCTATAACAAGATTTACTGAATAAGCAATTCATTTACTTGTTCATTTAACCCTTTTATATATATATATATATATATTCTCAAGTAAACAAAATTATTTAAAAGCATCTTCAACAGCATTTGTATTTATTTCTAAAACAAAAAAAATGTCAACATGGCACACTTGAAAATGCTGGGAAATCATAGTATCATCTAAGAAGTAGCATTGTTCAATATGCTGAATGGAACCAGGAAAAAAAATTCAATCCTGTGTACTGAATGTGAACAATGGTTATACAAAAAGTAGTGGGATATCAGGCAAACCGATAGAGAACCTGAACATCAGATGTGATGATAGATGCAAAGGAGTTAGTAGCAGGAGCACCCAGAAATTAAGTCTATGAGGTGCTTGAACAACTCACCAAATATTAACTGACAGTTTCTGTCAAGTTGGTGATAGTGGGTGGGGGACTGAACAGCGAACCCACAATGGGGAAGGGGTATGGGGTTGTTGTTATGGGTGTGGTGGATGGCATGAGTTGGTTCACTTGATCCTGCATGCAATCACTTCTGTGGTCGCATAGAAACCATCACTGGTGTTGAGAGTAGGTTTGTTGATTGGCTTGATTTTTTGAGGTATCCAGTCGAATGTGGGTGTTGTTTTTGTGTTGTTTGGTGTCTTAGATTTTCCTTGTGGTTTGCTTTGTTCTCAGTCACCTGGTATATTCTGTACACACACACACACACACACACACACAAAATCATTTTGCCTTTTAGAGAAGGAGTACTTACCGCCTGTAGTAATCCTTATTGTTGGTTTCTGACTGATTGTTGTACTTGAGGTAGACACAGGTTTACTAACAATAGTAACTGTTGGCAAACTGACTCCCTTTGTTACCACAGTCAAAGTAGGATTCCCTGATCCTGATAGGCCAATACCAGATCCTAATTTTCCTGAAATAAATAAAAGAAAAACATATTAAGATCATTATCCCCATTACCATTATTTTACTTTCTTAGCTTACTTCTACAGAGAATGTTTAACATCAATTCATATCGCTTTTCCACATACGATTTATCATCATTTTGCATTATATTATATGTCTATTGTTTCTCTTATATTCACCTTGAATCTAGAGGGTGTACCCTCACCATCTCCTTTTTCCAGCTGGGGAAGCCATGTATCTCTTCATGTTCTTGTCCCTCTATCGTACTTTTACCCCCTTCAATACTATACTTCACTCAGTTGAGAGGTCTTGTTTTGTGAGTATTTGGTGACCTCACTGGTGCTGGTGCCATGAAAGAAAAAGCACCCAGTACACTCTGTAAAGTGGTTGGTATTAGGAAGGGCATCTAACTGTAGAAACCCTGTCAAAACAGACATTGGGGCTTGGTGCAGTCCTCTGGCTTGTCAGTTACTATTGAAGAGTACTACACAAGCCAGCATAAAAAAACCCAGATGATGATGATGATGATATCTGTACCAATGAAACTGGTGAATATTCAAAATGGTACTTATTTCTAAGTGATTTCATTGAATAAGTTAAAATTATAACTTATATCTCAAACTATAAAATGAATGTCCAGGAGGTGACTATTCTTTACAATTGTCATACCAACTTTCGGATTAAGTTTTGAGCTTCAGTTTCCTATACAGTCAAAGTGAATATTAAATATAACATATCTGTTAACGTCTCTGCTTCAGACCAAAATGTTCTAAGCCTTCAGGTATGATTTTAACAGTGTTGATTTTTTTAATTAGTTCTAAGTTTCATTCACACAATTCATGAATAAATGTTAGTGGCTTAATGAATAAGAACATTACTAGTTTTAGTTTAGAAATAAAGCTTTCTTCTTCTTCTTCCTCCAGAGTTTAAAATCCGGTTTTGTCCCCGTGAACGGGGGTGGCCGGATTCACCTCACAC